>CABHPH010149264.1:30000-45873 GCA_902168325.1 Peromyscus nudipes
ACTGGGATTTCATATACAATTTGAAAATAGGTATCTCTGAGCGTTATGTTTTTGCAAAACACAAGGTAGAAGGTGTGTAAATATTGTGTAATTAATACACATTATTAATCATAATAAGTTAAATGCAAAAAAAGTACTGGAACATATTAATGAATCAAATAAGAGTTGTCTGGTCATAAATGAATTGAATGTGACCTGGAATATTTTATATCAAGATACTTGATTTAGATTTGGCTTTTATTTTAAGTTCATGTGAACATCACAACATGAGTATATATTATGTTGATAGCTGTCATTCTCAAAACTTTACTTGATGGAATTCTGTCTAAGAAGAACAAACAACTCAATATGGTGAGGAGCCTGCAGTGCTTATGCCCCATTTAATTAAGCTATTTTAAACCACATCTTTAGCAACCATAATTTCTCTCTGTGGTAAAACTACATAAATTTGTGTGCAGCCTCTTCTGCACATTAACAATATAGGTGCACAGCACCAAGGAAAAGATGTGCTGTCATCCTTTGTTCACAGTCAAAGTAAATATTGTCCACTCTGATCCATCCTATTCAATGGTTACACAATATTTTAAAAGAAACCAAGATCTCTATTTATCAGTGTCTTTGTTGTGACATATAAGTTGCACTTAGGTTCTCATTCATTTTGAAAATCACTTCAAAGAATATTTTATCTTCCATTGAGCCCTCAAAACTCGAGAAAACTTAAAGAACCAGAATGAACTGGACACTGAGATCCTTGCTATGAATAAAGAGACAAGCATTAAATGACTTATCTAAGTAGCTGAATTATCAGTGGAAGCTAAATCTTCTCATACTGATTATCTTATGTTCTCCCATGTTATTTTGTGAATATATCTGAAGGCTTTTCCTTGGCCACACCATATAAGATGTCTTATTGTCACACCATTTGTTTATGTAGTTTCAAATTAAATGAGCTGTTTACCATATTCTTTACGTTATCTTATTTAAGATATTTTGTAAAGAAAAATGCTAGTGATATTAAATATTTATAAGTGCATCAGAATTCATGAAAACATATCCTAATCCCTTTCTTTGTTTTAATGATGGTGTGAGTAACTTTGTGCTAGATGTCAGGCTATGAAGACGTCCTCTGCATAGGGAATGATGTTAACCATATGGCCTATTCACAATCAATTGAATTGCAAGTCATAGCAGTTACTACACTTTTAAGAAATGCTTGTGTTGCTTTCCATTAGCTCACTAATGTGACATTTATGAAAGGTTCATAGTTGGGCATCCTTTCTTGACCACATGTAAGGGCACAAGGAATGAAAGCATCAGTTAAAAGTTTCAGGTGTAGACAGTTATCAGTTCTAAAGTAGTCTACATTCTGGATTCCATAATTATGTTGGACTTTTAGGGTAGTCTTGTATCCATCCATGTTTACTAGACACTGACTATTAATATTATTCAATCTTACTCATCAGGCAAGAAGAAGACTCTTTCAATTTATTACTAGGAAATGATGTTAAAGTTTAAAAAGGAAAATCCACATTTAATCTGTTAAACAATAGCAAATTTCTTATGAACCAGTGATACTGTAATTGAACTGGAGACATTTTTAGAGCAAGCTTGCTTTGGCTTTTTCACCCTCCGATTTGGAATCTGCTCACAGTACTGCCAGCTTAACCAAAAAGGATTAACTCTCATATCCAACTGAGAACACAGATAATTCTCAGTAATTGGTAAAAAATGAAGATGAATGGGGCTGAGAGATAAGGAGCAATTAGCTCATCAGCAGTTACAGCTGTGCACTCAATCGGGATCCATCTCTTGAGTCTCGGCCCCTTTTAAAGAACCTAAGCAGACTAAGCACAGGACACCCCTCCCCAAAAAACTGCTATACCTGCCCATCATTTCTCTAGTCTTCCATTCTATTCCTCACTATACAAAGACACCTGTCATAGCATGGTATGTAAATTACTACCTCTCTTAGGACCTATGTCTAAAGCCAATCTTCTTTTTAAACTTTTTTTTTATAACAGAAACCAAATGACTACTGTAGACACTCTTAAATTCCCTGTCAATCGTTTCATTATAGCAGCATCATCTGTTTGAAAATATAAGCAATTCCCTCATCTAATTATAGGAAGGATTTGAGGTTCATTAACATTGCCAAGGCAGGATCCAATGTGCAACTGCAGAGCTCTGCGTGGCGGCCTGGCTCTCAGTCTCCTTTTCTTTGCTGTCTCCAGATCTCCAAGACTTCTTCCTGAAATCATAAACTCACTCCTTTCTCCCAAAATAGACATGTGTGTTAGAAGAAAGGAAATGACTTCGGGGTGAATTAGTCTGTTTCTGCAGGATATTCCTAAGGTTATTTTTCCTGTTTCAAGGTAAGGGGATGCTCAACTAAGGAAGATATTTTTCCTCCTTCTGTGCTTGGACTTTTTGTCCTTTTAATAAATACGTTTTGTTGATTGGAGGACTAAAGTAAACAGGGGTAGAAAGACTAAAGAACATTCTCAGACCAGCTCAAGTTCTTACTTCTGCTTGAAACTCCTGCATCCTGTTAACCATTTCAAGTTTGAGAAGAATTTCAAAAGGATCCTGTGCTTCTTACACATGACATACACTCAGCTTTGTCTAAACTAGCACAGACTTGCCTATATGCTACAGGATTCAGAGAGACAAAATACTGAAGTTGTGAGATGACTTCATTTCCTTGAAGTAATAACAGCAGTTAAGGGGTTATGACTATAGTTTAAACAATGAGATTTTTCTTGGGACATCTGTTTTGAGATCACATTTTGAATAGATATGAACTCATTTCCTATGAAGCCAGCAATCTACTATTGTTGATAGCTGTTTACCAGTTCTATGAGTCAGATATTAGCGAGTGGCAAAGGTCCCTCTCGAATCCTCTGAGTATTTTCTAAACTGTGTACACAGTGTTTTCCTTAAATAAAATGTTGAGAGAAGAATGTATTCTTTTCTTGACTCTTAGTAAATTATGGTTCACAAAACTTTGTACTTGGGAATAATATTTAATGCATTTATTTTTTAAAGGCGTGTTTCCTGGCATTTTTAGTAAAGGGAGTAAGACACTAGGTTTAGAAAGTATTTGTTTAGATAACATAGCTACTCTGAGAGATGCGTTTTGTGTCAATATTTAGATAGCATTTCAAAACTTGAAGTAAAATTAAGGATCTGTTATTTAGATTAAACAAATTGTGATGAATTTAGTATCCTCAAGATGAGCATAATGTCAAAAGAAAAGATAAACAGATTTAAAAAAAGAAACAGTTATGGATTCTGTCAAATTGACCTTGAGTTTGCTAGTTTTAAATTTCCCCTTTCAAATATCCTAGTTCCAATTTGCAAGCAGCATTTTTAAGCTGGTTATGCAGATCAGTTACTAAAGAAGAAAAATAGTCATTTATCTGGCCTATATTCTGTGGAGAGTGTTGCCACTAAAAAGAATCCAGGACATTTTTCCTTCTTATCTGGAATGTAGCTCATATCAGCCAACCTGTCACCAGATAGTACTTGATATAAACAAGAGATTGCTAAGACATCTCAGTAATCAATATCAGGATAGCTACAGTATGGAAACCCCAACCACTGCATATCATTTGTCTCAGTATCTATTTCTATGGCCAAATGAAGCATTAATTCAAATCATAAATCTATGGTGATTTAAATCTGGGAATGAGCACCTGCCTGCTTTAATGATTTATTTTGTACATTTCAGTAAGCAGGAGATTTGTCCATATGAACTGACAGGTCACCTTCAGATGCCAGGAGCAGACTGTTTATCACCATGCAGACTAGCATCTCATCTTAGCAAGTAAATATTAAACTAAAAGAATCCAATTGATTGTAGATGAGGGAGAACGGTGAGGTGGCCATATATTTTACTCAACAAGCTGATGCCTCACTTGGATCTATCCTGAGTTCCTCAACCAGTCCTACAGCCTTCATCCTCTTGGAAAGATTCAGAATCAAGGTTATCATTTAAAATTGGAATTCAAAATAATTATTTGTCAACATCAAAAAATAACCTTGTTATTTTTTTTTCTTGGCTAATTTTTAAGACTCATTATGAACCAGTGAAAGCCATCTTTCATGGGATTATCTAGTCACCTCATCAAACCAAGTACAGCCAAGTCAAGCAGAAACAAAACCTATTTTCTTGAGCCACAGGGATTTATGTATAACCAGGGAATTGAAAACAGGCACCCATAAAGGAAAGCCCAAAATGTATGCCTACCCTTGTAAGGTTAGTGAACAGAAGTCATATGAAACTAGAAATGTCCCTAGGCATGGGCAAAGCAAAGTAGTAAGAATATATCAAGGCCAAGCAGAACCTCTGTGCAATTTGTCACTCTTGCAGAAACTCTACTTGTAGGCAGATTCACAAAAGCAGCGAGGTTGAATTCTGAAGCATGGGCTAAAGACTCTTGGGATTTCTTCTAGCATTCCAATTCTTCAACTCCTCTTCCTAGCCACTCTACAAAGACAGATCCTCCCGATCCTCCCAGAGTATAACGCATGTCCTCTTGCGGCTGTAGGCCAGTCTTTTCTATTAACACTTTAGTGACCCTTGCATACTGAGTGTGCATTTGATCACTTTTGTATTTTTAAAATGAGCTGAACTCCACAGTTTCACAAAGTACAAGGTAAGATGTTTCCAAGTTTTCTCACAGCTCTATGGCTTCAGAAGCAGCATGGACCCAAGACAGGAGGGATGCAAAGGGGGAAGCTGCTGCCGATAGCAGTAAAAAAGGGAAGAAGGTGATTTACAGGAGGGCAATTTCAGGGAACTGTATTAGCAAAAGACCAAACTTCAAGTAAACAATGTGAGAAGCAGACATAATGAATGACGTACTAAACACTCGGCACACATGGTTTAATTATAACACTGGCATTTCCCAGTTGTCTTGAACTGTTAAGCTCAGAAAGTCTACATAACTTTTCAAAGTCATAATCAAATTGTTATTGAGCACTTAACAGAGGCAGGAATTGTCTTCAGAGAAGCCTGGAGCCACAGAAACTGCTCCGTTCAGCAACTTCTTTGATCTATGCAGTTTGCTCTGACCTTCACTAGGTTCCTTTCTCCTTAACAGTCACTTTCCTTCCACATAATACTCATTTTTTATACTTTCTAAATAAATATCCAAGAGTAGAGGTTTTAATGAAAGGCAATAGGAATTGCAAATTCTTAGACAATTATGGCATGTGAAGAATGGAATGAAAATGACAACAGAACTCCCCAAATAAGCTAAAGGGGCCCCAAAATATAAATGATGTGTGTCCCTTTGGCTCTAACACTCCACTGATGCAAATGCATCTCTAATTATCAGTCTTCTAAGAAGACACAAGTGAGTGTTTCTCTTGGTTCAAATGGATTTAAGATGGCTCATACTATGCTATAACACTATAGCGAGCTATCAATGAATAAGAAATGTTATTTTCCCAACTAAAATATAATGAGATATTTAAATTGTTTATATTTTAAGACATGATAATAGCCTAAGTACTTAAATAATTAAAGGGAGTTGCAATTTGGTCACTAGGTAAAAGTTATTACATACTAAAAATATGAAATGCATGTTAATGCTTAATTGTGAGTCATTTGCTTCTTAACTTCTCCCTATTTGTTTTTGAAAAGTTAACTCCTGGTCATCTGAATTAAGAGATGATTTGTTTTGAATAGGTCCCTTTAAAGGGTATTATATTATCCCTCTTAATCCCTACTTCAAGTGTCTTCTATCAGGAATGGCTTGGGTTATAAGTCTATTCTGAAAATTTAAAAATAATCCAGGTATCGTTTAGAATAGTAACTATAATTTGTAAGTAAATTTTTTTTTATGGGAGAGGACATGAACACAGTCCTCAACTACACAAAATTATGCAGTTAAACGATTCCCTTATTTGGGACATTGCAGACATCAGCATGTCTAGAGTTCAATGGATTAGCCTTGCCCTGGGAAAGGCACCTTTCAAGATCTTGGTATCTCTCTGCCAAGTAAGCACTGATAACTTATTTTTATAAGTACTGCAAATTTGGCCTATTTCAGTAGGCAAAGCAAAGGAGTTTTATTTTAAGACCGTCTATACTTAGTTCTAAAAAAGAGAGCGTTGTAATTCTTTGATTTTGCTACAGTGTTGGTGTGACATAAGGTATAAAATGGCTTCTCCCAGCCATGAGCTAAGCAATTCTCTGCTTCCTCAGCTTTCTCTAGGATCCCAAGCATGCAAGCACTGGTACATATCTGAGCTGATAAGTTCTAGCATCATCTCTTCCTACGGTCCTCCATGTTTTCACTGCTAGGAAAAAAGCCACGAGAAGCTACTCTCAATTCAGATGTCTTCATGAAGTCCTGCTGAGAGATTCTATTCTTCCCACTTGAGTGTCAGAAATGGCCCTTTACCTTCACCGATGAAGTGCTACTTTGTGTTTGTATGTATGTTTCAAATCACTTGCTACCGTGGCATTCCTTTTTGGTGTGTGCTCGTGAGGAACTGCAATGAGATGATAATTATTAAAATTCATATTTCATCATATGCCTTTAAGTACATACTAATGGGTGGAAAGCAGAGAGCTATTGATTAACTTAAGAAACAACATTAAAATGCTGCATGAAAAAGAGAAATTGATTGAATTATGATGAATTTCTGTGTTCACTCTGAGCCTTGTTGGGCAGGATAACATGCATGTTCCTTTCAGAATACAATTTTCTCTTGTTAAATTATATATTGAGCATTAATTCTGTACTTTTAAGGAAAATATTAGTGGTATAGTAACAAAATGAAATGTGTTGCCACATAAGCATCCAGATGACAAATATTTCATAGATTAAAAAAAATTAATCCACATTTAAAGCTGCATTCACAAGCCAAGTGGTTAGTCTTTGAAGGTCAATGTGTTTCATTTGGTCTCACTGAGTTAACAGAAGGGAAGTCAGACGATCAAGAAAAGTTAATATTATTATTTTCAAATGGGAGATATCTTCACAACAGTTGTGGATAGAAGGAATTATCAAAAATAATCCACATTTCTGGCAGCATAGTAAAGGCCTCAGTTTCCATCCCCCCCATCCACAGTTTAGCTCTATGTGGTCTTCCTTGCATGTGGTAAACAGTATTCTGAACTAAGATTGTTAAGTAATCATTTAAGAGTTTTACATAATACATACATTGCTTGAGATCAATTATATTATACGTCAAAAAAGTAAAAGATTTTAGTAACTCGTAGTACAGTATATTTTGAAATTGTCATTTTTTGTTATCACCTATTGTTTACAAATCACTTAAAATACCCAATCTGTAAAATAAAGTATATTATATGTATGAATGTAACAAAGCAGATGTGGTTTTCTTTATTATCCATGGTTTCAGACAATGGACCCGGAATGTACCCTGTGTGAATGAGAGAAAGCTCATGCATAATCTCTGCTGTTGATGGTAATGGATTTCTTATTTTATAATAAATGCATTAAAATGACTTTGTAAATGACAAGTAGGATTGAATACACACATATTCCTGTCTAATTACTTATACTCAAAATTTTATAATTTTGATTCTTAAAACTCATTTGCGATTATGAAATACGTCAATTCACTACTTGTAGCATGCATGGCAGTTGTAAAAGTGACTCTATATTAAGTCATAACTTTGCCAGCTCCCTAGCATACATATTCGAGAGACGGGAGGAAGAATTAAAAATATGCTCCTCTCTTGATCTTAAAGCATTCATTTCATCAATGGGTAGCCAGTGGTTTTAATCTGGAGTAGAAGGTAATTCTGTGGAAAAGTGAATGCGAATAGTAGCAGTGAACATAAAACTCACCAACACTTGAATTCATATCCCCATTTTCAGAATCCGCTCCATGTTGGTTGTTACTGGCGTGATAGTTGCTCATCGCTTCCAATTTGATTTTTTTCACCTTCATTGCTTCAGCAATAGCTGCATTGGTAGCGGCTGCAGCGGCTGCAGCAGCTGCAGTCAGACCTTAAAAAATAAATCAAAAAAGTAATCAGATTCAGACTTTGTTGGTAATAATAGTCCATTTCTTTCCATAACACATACAAACATATGTTAGAATATCTGAGTCCTTTGTATTATACTGATAGCATATTTTCATTCCAAACGAGCCCATGCAGCATTGACACAAGATTCTAAATCCTTATAAAACTCTCTACTTAAATATTAGCAGAAACATATCTCACATATTTCATAGGAGTGGAAATGCAGCCTGAATGAACTTTCAAAGACAGCCTGAACATTCCAGTCCCTGCTGAGCAGCCTCTACAGGTGGTAGAAAATTGGAACTGCAGAGTAGTTACAAGACTTACTTCCAGCACCCAAGCAAAGTCTCCTTCCTTCCGTAGCACACCACACTCAAGCCTTGATGGATACACCACCATTTCTCCTACATGGTCTGCAGCATCAACCTTCTGCTGTCGTGTATGACTCACTTCCATGACTGCCCATCTTCTAGTGAAATTCTACTCCTACTTTGGAGTCTTAATCCATGTCTTCCCTGGCTGAGATGATGACAGCTTGCTCTTGTCTATAAGGACTATGTTTACATTACTGTTATGGTAAATGCTACACTGTACGTGTGTCTGCCTATGCATCTCTTTTCCTTGTAAGGTGGTGGAGCTAGTCAGTGGCCGAGGCCATTTCTATGTATAGCTAAGTAGCTGCAGGGTTCAAGATTTTTAAGTCTTACTGCAACTTGATAGGCCAAGGCCATGAGAAGCCTGCCCTTATCTGAAGGGAAAGGAGGAGGAGTGGAAGTGAATGTTTACGGTGGGAGGGAGAGCTGGGAGGAGAGGCTGAGAAGAGAGGACAGAGGCAAGGAGGGGAGAATGTGATTGGGCTGGGCGAAAATTAAATAATTAATAAAAAAGAAAATACAAAAATAGTAAACACAAAACAGCAAATAATTTGCTTCCACTTATTATGCCTATAAGTACTGGTTTCAGTGGCACAAGATTAATGTGATCACCTTAGTAACCCCATATTACTGATCACTATCGCCTTCGCTTTACAGATTATGGGACATAACACAAGTTCTAAAAGGCTTTACTTAAGCCCAGAGTGACCACTGTCCCTGCTTTGTCTTACAGGCTCTTGTCATTCATGGATGATACTAGACATGCAGATAATAATAGACCTGACACAAAACAATGGAGCTTGAGGCCAGCTTTTGAAGTTCAGGATGCAAAAGCCACTGACGATCTGAAGTTCAGTTATACAGATAGCAAGGAAAGGATTTTGAACTGAAAATGTATTATCTTCTCAGTATGTCAACTTTTACCAAATTTCATTTCACCATTCCTACCTGGCATGGCCCATCTGAAAAAAGTTACGCAATGTGGGAAAAATGAATAATGTCTCCTAATTCTAGAACTTTAGCCATCTCGGAGAGGAGACTGCATCTTCCCTGCACCCATCCTCTCTTCCCACCACTGCTTGAGACATTCCGAGCACTGTGTTCCAGCCTTCTGAATTTATCTGTACAATTTATTTCCACTCCCAGTTGGTAGAGAGAATGAACACCCTCCTTTTTCTTTCCTCCCCACTAATCATTACTCCTAGTTACCACAGCAAAAAGCTGCTGCCCATAGAATTACACGGAAGTCCTGGGAGAAACCTTTGCTATGTAATCAGTGTATAGAAGACTCCACCTTCTTCTTAGATCAGGGCAAAGAGGCCTTGACCACGTTCACCCTAATGCAATAAGATCTGCAGATCAGATCTTTGCTCGAAAAACTCAGAACCACTCCTTAAAAGGCGTTGATCTGAATTCAAAGAATCCATCTGGGTTTAGCACAGGCATTCACTGCCTTTTAAGTCCCAACTTGAACAGATTCTCTCATCTTCCTATGATTGAATTTTCTCCTCAATTACTCATTTCCTTCAAAGATGTTTCAGAACATTTTCTTTCCTGTTCTCTTTAAATCCTCTTTGTGATTCCCAGAAAAAGTTGTTTCCTTGATGTTTGCCTTGTCACCAATGTGAACATCTTATCTGTCCCTTTCCTCTATTTCCTGGTGTTGACTTGGCACTAATTTATGTCTCTTTTCAGCCCTACGGCTTGGCTCTATGCTACAGGAGGATCTAGAAATTGCATTCAAAATATGAAGACTTAAGATATAATGACGTACTAGCCTACAAATTCCAAATAGCACAATACTTAATCGTTCAGATCTGGCCCTAGGAAAACCAATGAATTTTTTTTGAGACTAGTTTCTTCTTCTGTAAAACCATTCTGAGCACAAAGAGGAAATATAATGATCAAGTAAGAAAACTATACAAAGAATTACCTATCATACTCAGTATGGACAAGGTGTGTTGTATATACTTATTCTTCTGCAAGCAAAATCCAAGTGTTAACTTTCAGTAGGAAACTTTCTTTACCTAGTCCCTTATTTTAGATTATTTATATTTATTCATATTTATCTTAACCTTCAATTATTGTAACTACTTTTAGTAATGTTATTATATTCTATTATTGCGAATTTGTTTGAAACTTTTTCCAAGTTTTACAATTCTAATAGAAATCCAAAAGGTGTATGTGTCACAATCAGCCATACACACACATGCACATGAGTGCATGCATGCTATAGTCTGAGTAAAATACAATTTAGCCTTCTAAGTTTACTTAGTTTTTTTTTAACACAGGTAGGAAATTAGGGTATATGTAGCAATTACAAACTTTTGGTTCTACTAATGTTTCTTATATTTGGGTTTGGGTTTTTTTTGCATCTTAAATTCAACTAATTTCCTCCATGTCCACTACCACTACAATTGCAAACTTCTTTATCTTATTCCCTAAAGTCCTGCAATACTTTCTTTTTAGTGATCTTTTCCAGGGAGAAGAACACTAGTTGGTTATCCAATAGCAAACAGACTGAGCAGGTTATATTTTGGAATATGTATGTATATATGTATACATATATGCATAATTTATCAAAAAAGAGTCTATGAATTTAAAAAGAACAAGGAGGGGGAATGGGAGGGTTTTGAGGGAGAAATAGGAGGAAGGAATCATGTAATTATATTATAATCTCAAAATATAAATAAAAAAATTTAATACAATATAGTTTTAATTATATTTACTCTCTTCACCCAATTTAAAGAGTCAGCCCCTAGTCCTTTACCCACATGCTCTGTTTTTTGTTTATAAATGGTGGAATCTAATTTGTGCTAGATGTGAAAGCTGAAGGTGCAAGGAACACACACAGGCATATGTATATATATAAATTTGCAAATGACATGTACACATGTGTATGACATACATCCAGTACAACTGACGATTTCCCCACATGTAATGTTTTACTAACATAGTAGTCAACCTGGCCAGAGAAAATGAGGGCATGGTTATAATATTCAATATCTGCTGTTATAATCAAATTTAATACTTTAAAGCATCACCAGGGTTCTTTGCGCTCATTTCCCTGACAATCCATGTGGAAACATCCCGAGTGCCAGATTAACTTCTGTGCCCCAAACGCATAACCCAATTTCAGTTACCCAAGTCAACGTCACTTTCGCTCACTAAGGTCCTTGGACATGCTGGTCTGATTTTGTGGGGAAGACCTGTGGTTCCTTGTTCCAGGCCTACCTATGACACCTTCATATGATGACTTAACTCACTCAAGGAAACAGGCTCAAACCCCTCATGATTCACTCATCCGAGAAAGACTTTTCAATCTTTTAAGAATTATTTCAAAATTTAGTCTTGTCAAAAGCCATGCATAACCTTAACCCAGCCTCTCAAGCAGGATTAGTGATGAGCATTTTTTTCTCCTCATCCCATTTGAATAGCAATTTGCCTTCCAAGTATGTGTCCAAACCATTATGGAGCTTTCAAACTAAGCACATGGCTACATCATGACTATCTCCAGTTCTGACTCAGAAGGTCTGAGGTGAAGACTCTGAGTTTCTGCACTTGCTTATTATAATTTTAATACTACATATGCCATCTTGCCATCCTTCTGTGTAATCTGGAAAGAGCAACACAATCCTTTGATGTCTTTCTATTTTATATGAGAGAAGATGATGTGGCTAAAAGGATGTGGGAATTATGGCTACATCCCTAGGTGATATTATCAAGAGAATATGGATAGATTCTTCGTATACTTACACCAAGTGCTTTTTATTATCATGGTGTTTGGTGCAACCTGTCACTGAATGCTAAAGTCACTCTCATGCTAGATCACTTGGAGAGCCACAAGGAAAACATAGCAGTTATTTTGGCCATGTCAATAAAAGTACATGACCACTTTACTTTGGTGTTAGATTATATATGAATACATGAGGGATAGCAAATGTCATAATTTAATGTAAGACGTGACTTTTCATAGGTTCCTTGTGCCTAAGGTTTGAGTGGATCACAAGCCATTTGACAGCCCATTACATCTATTATAGTTCCCTTTAGCTTTCAGTTGCCCTTTCATTTCAAATCTCCAAGGTAATTCTCAAATCCCTTGAACCTTATTGTCTCTAGTGAAAGCACTTTGAATCTCTCTGTAGCCTCAGATAGAGGTTGTATTGTATATGTTGCTCACTAATTAACTTCCTTTTAAAAAGAAAAGAGGGGAAAATTAATGATTCACAGAATGCCAAGAATTCAACCCTTGACGTGTTTTATGTACCAAAGAATTATTCTCTGGTGGAAATACCAGTAACATTTAATATCTACCTTATTCTTTCACCCCCTCTAAAGCACTATGGTCACAGACCCTAGCTCTGTCTGCCTCAGACTCACGGAAACTTACTTTCCCTGATTCCATGTCTCACTCCAAAGTGTCTTAAATTTCACATGGCCACTTCATCTAGTTCTTCCCTACCAAAACAACTAATTTTCTTTTCAGAACTAGTCAATTTAGTATCTCACTGGAAAGGTGGGAGGTGGGAGCTTCAGAAGATTCCTTTAATACATTATAAGAAATATTTTAAAGTATATATAGACGCTTGGTGAGAAATTCACACTAAAATTTACACAGTGTTTCTATGTTTTAACAAATAGTTATTAACCATGTGGAAGGCCATTGCAGTGACTTTCATTAGTGAGCATTTAAAAATCAACACAGAAATATATACTCAAATTATCTATATATAAAAGGAGAGGGAACAGCCAAACTAAACCAGCTAGTTGAAATGCAAAATGACTGCATCAAAAATAATCAATAGAGGTCTACAGATAACTTAAGGTGGACAAATGAATGAATGAATGACCTCTTATAGTAAGCAATAATTAGCTCCTTGATTCATGAGTTAATGAATGATGTCTTACAGTGGGAAATAATCATTAGCTTCTGATTTCATTCACTAAACATGGTAAACCAATGTTGAAGGTTTTAGAAAGTAGCTCTTTGGCCATCTTGGCACACCTTTTGATTTAGCCATCCATGTGATCAAATCTTTCATAAAATCATTGAACCTGAATTTCAAATACAACATTGGGAGTCTAACTTTTGGAGGGGAAACGGGCTTTTAAAGGCATCCTCTTACTTTGCAAAAAGAGCAATTATGTTCTGCTTTCAACTTTCATTAAACTGCCTTTAAATTTTTTAAATACCATTAAATAATCCTGATCACTCTTTTAAAAAAGAGTAAGTATCTCATTATATTTATTTCAAATAAGTTAGTACCCTTAGTTATAAGTAGAAGATTACAACTGTAGATTATAAATATCAATAAAGAAGACATATTGCTGTCAAATCCTTTCTCTGATCTGTTTGTTTGCTCATTAACTTGAAAAGTCCAATCTTTGATCTTTAGTTTCAAAGACATCAAGATGACTTCCAAATGTTTGATATGCTGTCTACTTTTACATTAACTTCCTATAAAATGCATTTTTCAAATCCTAATGGTTGAAAAATCACGTTAAGCTGAATAGATGGTATGTATTCAAATATTCCATACAGCCCACTATTTATTAGTCTATGCTGCTTACTCAAACCTAAAAGAAACAAGTTTAAACATGCAAGAAATTATGGTCAAGGGTAGTTATTAATATTCTGGAATTGATAGGTTATTTATGTCTGGCATTCTTTCCACTGATTATTCAGGGAGACAGGCGGCTTATAAATATCTCATCACTCCACCGTCACAGAAATTTCATCGACAGTGCTCATGCACAGCTATTAGCAATATGAATCTAACCATTACAAGAAGGAGGAAAATCGAACATGTGGCATTAATACGCAGTCCTGGTTCCTAACCATCTGATAGGCAGATGGTGTGAAGCAGCTTCTCCAGCTGAAATGAAGGGGCACATCATTTAAAGGCTTGTTTGCATTCTAACTGATATCAGTGCCATATTGATATACACGATGCATCATGGCAGGATTTGAACAATCTAGTTTGCTTCAGTCATAAATGTTTACAGCCTTGTTTTTTAATCTTATAAGCATGTTCAGAAGAGTGTATTTTTAATTTATGAAAGCTATTGTTTACTTCTGTTGAACTAGAAGATTAGTAGAAAGCAGGAATATTAAATTACTTCAACCAGAGCAATATAACCAAGACAGATGAATAAAATGGGTTTCTATTTTCAATAAGGATGTTAGTAAAGGAATTTTAAAATTAGTCTAGGCATTTTGTGCATTAAATACATTTATTCATTTAAACATTCCAGCTATTTTTTCCCCAAGTGGCATAGAGAGGAACTTAATGCTTTACACAGTCATTCATTTAAAACTCTCACTGTGTGCAATTAATCTTGTCTAACAATTCAATTCAGAAAGGAAAACATCAAAAAGCATAGTTCAATTCAACACTCATTACTGTGAGGCAATCTTTCTGCTCCTGACAGTTCCTATAGACTCTGAAAAGCTACGTTGAAGGTGCATTGTAAGCTCCATATGAGTTTGAATTACAACTCAATTGAAATCACTCCAAGACACAGAAGAACGCTTGGCTCAGTATAACAACTTGAAAACACCGCTCTCTCTCTCTCTCTCTCTCTCTCTCTCTCTCTCTCTCTCTCTCTCTCTCTCTCTTAACCCTACTTTTTTCTTACCCTTATTTAAATACCAGCTGTCCAAAAACTGACACTAATCTCCAGTTATTTTATTTCTTATTACTTTCTAAATAAATTAAAAATGTGATTGAACCATGTCTGTTCTCATCTCGAATGCTTAAATAGCAGAAATTATAAGCTACTAGAATAAGGAACTTAATTGTGCATCTGTTTAAAGTGAAGTTTTCAGCGTGAACTTGTCTCTTAATGTCCATTAGACTGACTTTCTTGCCCTTTGTAGCACATTTGTATTCTGTGGAGAAAAGGAAAATTGATCCCCGAGGCCACTAATGGAAACATTTTCTATACCAGTTTTCAGTTTTTCAATTGATTGAATTAGATTTGAGAAATGTTTAGACTAACAATGACAACCAAAAAGTCCTCACAAAGTTGCATAAACATATGGTAAGAAACATATTATCCCCATTCTGAGTTAGCATGTCTATTGATATTGTTATTTTTTCAGGTATTATTTTGGCAGCAAGGAAGCAGGGTGGGCGATGGGATGGGTTGGGGAGAAGGAACTTGGGAGGGTTTGGAGGGAGGAAATGGAAGCAAGAAAGTGATGCAATTATATTTTCATTAAAACAATATTTTAAAAGAAACATTATCATTCAATAATTAATAACTGATAAATAAATACCAATATTAACATTATTTTGTGGAAAGTTTAAAATTCCTGTTACCTTGAATGAATGGGTTAGTGTAGCAGTGGAATCAGAGGGTCAAACACCCACCATGGGGATACCATTTGGCCATTTGGCCATGAATAAATCACTGAGCCATTTTAATGGAGGCCTTTTAAAAGCTCACCTTCTGATTACTGACTCAAAGAAACAGGATAAACCA
>CABHPH010149265.1:0-25401 GCA_902168325.1 Peromyscus nudipes
AGAGCTGCAGACACACAGCATGCTATAGTGCAAGAGCTGCAGACACATAGCATGCTATAGTGCAAGAGCTGCAGACACACAGCATGCTATAGTGAATGAGTCCTTTGGCTGACCACAAGCGTTAGCTCTTCCTTTCCCTTTAAATCTCAGGTTCTGTTTTCCTGTGTGGCTGTGTTTCCAGTTGGCATGGCACACGTTCCACATTGCTAATAGTCTCCCTCTCCCTGGCACAATGCAATGAGCCCATGTGCCAGTACTTGCTGTACCCATGGAGGATTGTGCTAATCTCGGTCCCTAAATATAGTGGTGACTGTCACCACCCAACCTGTGGGTAGTGTGCACTTGCCACCTGCATACCTTACCAACTTCACGTGTCATCTAATACCTTCCTGCTGCTGCCCCAGCAAGAGCTTGATATATAGGAAGAGTGGCATAAAAATGCCATGGGAGCTGGGCAGATGGTAGCCAGGGTGCAGGCAGACAGGATGTTCTGTTCTAAGGTCACAGTGAGCTTTGTGGTGACCTTGGCTGCTACCCTTGGTCAGAATTCAGATTATGGTGCCAATGCCTTGCTATTAGAGACCCATTCTGTATCCTGCCCAATCTCGGCCACATTCTAGGACCACCAATTGTCCCTTGCCTAGTGGTGGTGTGGTGGCAGACACAACATGCCGGTGGGGGGTTGCTTGCGGGCATTCTGTGCTTTGGGCTTGATTTTGTGCTGTGTAGCCTGATTGCAAAATCTCTGCCTCTCTTCACTTAACAGCCGCAGAAGTAGCACCTTTTGTGGCTTAGAGGCATGGTGTGTGCAAACGAGAGGAAGAGGCTTATTTTGAGCAAAACATTTCAAATCATTATGATGACGATGAAGAGACCTTTCACAAGGCTTTCTGAGCCACCAGTGTGCATCACCAATGCTAGGAAGCACACTTTTTACACTTGGTGGGGTCAGGCACAAGATGTCCATTGGTTACTTCTAGGACAATTATTTTCCTAGTTTCTCTTCCTTCAAGAAGACAATACCCATGCCAGTGGCTTATTTGAGCACTCTGTGTATCTATTTTGTGTGTGTGTGTGTGTGTGTGTGTGTGTGTGTGTGTGTATGTGTGTGTTTGCATGCACGAGTGAGCACACATGGAACTATTGGAGGCCAGAGGATAACTTGTAGGAATCAATTCTTTCCTTCTACCTGGTGGGTCCTGGGGATCTAACTCAGGTTAATGGCAGGTGCTTTTATTTACCGGCTGAGCCTTCTTGCTATCTTTAAAGTTTTTTGTGTATGGGTGTTTTTTTTTTTTTTTTACCAGTTTGTATATCTGTGCACTACTCACACACCTGATGCCAATGGAGGCCAGAAGAGGGTGTCAGATCGCTTGGAACTGGAATTCTAGGTGGTTGTCAGCTACCATGTGGGTGCAGGGAGTTGAATCTGGGTCTTCTAGAAGAGCAGCCAGTGCTCTTAACCACTGAGCCAACTCTTCAGTCCCCTAAATTATCTTTTATCTAGTATTTCCAATCCATACATAATTATAAAAAAAATCTGGCCGGGCGTTGGTGGCGCACGCCTTTAATCCCAACACTCGGGAGGCAGAGGCAGGCGGATCTCTGTGAGTTCGAGGCCAGCCTGGGCTACCAAGTGAGCTCCAGGAAAGGCGCAAAGCTACACAGAGAAACCCTGTCTCGAAAAACCAAAAAAAAAAAATAATTATAAAAAAAATCTGAAAACATGATTTCCAAACAATAATTTTTAAGCAATACCTCTCCCTCCCCCCGCCCCCATAGGGAATCTTATGCTAGACATTGGTTAGCAAATCTGGAATGACATCACCTCGTTTCATGACATGGCTTTTGCTTAGTGAGCAGCCTATTCTACTCCTCCATTTTAAGACTGTCCCTAATGTTTCTGTGAGTGTTTCCAAACAGTGAGTCGTAGACTAGGAAGCCACGCAATCTGCCTTTGAGGAATGACATGATTGAATATCCATTTAAAACGCTGCAAAATTCATGACAAGGAAATTCATTTGTTACCAGAGCAATGGACCCCAGAATATGGCCTGAAGACCTCGCATCAGCTGGAGTTTGCACAAATCAGACTCTTCAGATCGAGGCACGTGGGAGTACACTAGCTGTTTTAACAGCCTCTGGACCATTCTGCTGTAAGTGAAAATTTGAGAACTGTGAGTTTAAACTATGATTTCCTGACCAAATAGATCTTCACTCCCATGAGGTGTTAGTACTTATTTTTCTTTTTAATTAAAAAAAGATCATCTTGTTTAATGCTGCATACCATAAAAGAGAAACTGCAAAAACTGTTACCTAATATAAAAATGTATTATAGAGAAATGATAGGATAAAAAGGTAGATTATTGAATCTACTCTGAACAAAAAAGAGATTTAGAAATGATAGGATAAAAGGGTAGATATTGAATCTACTCTGAAAAGAAAAAAGGGAGAATATGGATATGATAGAATTAAAAGGTACATTATTGAATCTACTTTTGAAAAACAGCTACTTGTTCTAAATATTTTACATTGGATTGGATTTTTGTATATTGTATACAAATTGTGTACATTGATACAAATTTGAGATTAATTTTGTTAGAACATACCGTACATATGTTTCTAATCTTGTTCAAGGTATTATAACTATACAGTTCTTTTAACAATGTAATGCAAAATTTCTAGTCTTTGAAAGTTATTATTACCAACTAATTAGGATATAAAGAAATGCAAAACAGCAGTTAGTCATTACAATCTAACTTGTAGTCAGGTTATGTATGTTTTCAAGGTCAAATAGATATATGTTTTAGATACAGAGGTCATCTTCAAACAGTTCAGAGATCTACAGAATATGGCATTTAAGATATTTTAATAACATAGATTCTTTTTTTTTTATGACTATGAGACATGTCTGCTTCTGGCATCACCAATCTATTTCAGAGAAGATGTTGAGCATTGAAGAAACTTCATATGAAGTTTACTTTCATTGTGGCAAAAGTTAACCACTGGGCAAGAAAGTGCCCTTACCTTGACTGCTGACAGTACGCTGTCCAAAGTGCACAAGCAGGACAGAAAAGAAAGGACTGCTGAACTTTGCCAAGACAAGGTAGGAAGGCCCTTCAGAAAATCCGCCTTCACAGATGAGTCTGTCAGATATGCTAGGCCTGTAGGCTAAAGATGATGCCCCAATGTTGCAGAGGAACCTTGGGTAAATGTCCATGCAGCCAGCTGTTTCTGTCATTTCTCACATTTTTTGGAAGCTGCTTGCTTGCACTTCCAGCTACTTAGGTAAAATTATTTCCTTCTTGGGTTTCTGAGGGAGTTGAAGACTAGATAGTTATAGTTACAGTTTTCCTTGCTAACAAATTCAGAAAAGAAACTCACTGAAGAGGTGTAAAGTGTATAAGTTTGAAAGACATCAAAAGATAGTATTTGGTTGGTAATACAAGTTAGGATAGAAAGTGAATTAGGTACAATATTTTGGACTCACCAAAATAGGTTAGATAATGGAATATTTTCTCTGAATTTGTCAAATGTTTATGGACAGGACATTGTTAATGTAATTCTTGACTGTATATATTGTATATACTTATTGTATATAGTTTTTCTTATATTAGTTATAACATTCTTTTATTATTTTAGGCAAAAAAGGGGAAATGTGGTGATACATTGTGTATCCTAATAAAATTTGCCTGAAGATCAGAGAACAGAACAAGCCACTAGAGTGAACATAGAGGCCTGGCCGTGGTGGCATACACCTTTAATCCTAGCACTGGGAAGCACACATGCCTTTAATCCTAGGAAGTGATGGCTGGGCAGAGAAAGGTATATAAGGTGTGAAGAGATAGGAACTAAAGGCTTTTTGGTAGAAGCATCCCTTTCAGCTAGAGGCTTTTTTTGGCTGAGGCCTTTTCGGCTGAGGAAGCTCATTCGGCTAGAGGCCTATTGGCTGAGACTTTTTCAGGCTGAGGAGTTGGTGAGGTAAGAGGTGGTGGCTGTGGTTTGTCCCTTTGCCTCTCTGATCTTTCAGCGTTTACTCCAATATATGGCTCAAGACTTTTTTTTTAATAAGACCATTTAAGATTCATGTTCCAGTTGCCTCTAGGTTGAGTGTAATGCCACATTTCTTACTAGTTTAAAAAAAGATTTATGTGTATGTGCCTGAGTGTATGTATGTGTGCCACATGAGTACAGGTACCCATGGAGGCCAGAAGTCGGTGTCAGATCCCCTTGAACTGGAATTACAGGAGGTTGTGAGTCACCCAAAGTGGATGCTGAACTGAGGTCCTCTGCAAGAGCAGCAAGTGTCCTTCCCTCTGTACCATCTCTCCAGTCTCTTGATGGCTTTTAAGTACCATTTAGTAAGAAAAGGAGAGTTTTGAAAAAAAACTAAAATATTAGAGGTTGGAGTTTGTTCTTGGCATATTATTATTATTTTTAGTATTATTGACAGGATCGCATGTATCTGAGACTGGTCTGTATACCAAGCTTTTTCTTTTGGGCCACTAATCAGCTCCCAAGTCATGACACGGAGACATTAGTTATGAATGTTCAGCCTAGCTTAGACATGTTTCTGGCTAGCTCTTTTAAATCAACCTGTTTCTCTTTATCTACGTTTTGCCTCAGGGCTTTTTACTTTTCTTTCCTTCTGTATATCTTACTTTCACTGCTTCTCGTGTCTGTCTGTCTGTCTGGCAGTTGCCTGGCTTCTTGCTCTGGATGTGTCCCTCTGTTTCTCCCTCATTCTCTTCTCCTTTTCTCGTTCTCTCAAGTCTAGATTTCTCCTATTCTCTCTGCCCACCGGTCCTGCCTAACCTTTCTCTGCCTAGCTATTGACCATTAAGCTTTTTATGAGACCAGTCAGGTGCCTTAGGCAGGCAAGGTGAAACAGCAACACATCTGTTTATAATTAAACAAATGCAGCAGAAACTAATGTAACACACTTTTACACAGTTAAAGTACTATTCCACAGCATAAACTAATGTAACACTGTAGCTGGAGAGTTTTCTCTCTGGTCCCACCAAGCCCCGGCAGTCCGACAGCCCACTTATAAAATAAACACACAGACACTTATATTATTTAAACTGTTTAGCCTAATGGCTCAGGCTTCTAGCTCTCTAGTTCTTACATCTTAAATTAACCCATTTCTATAACTCTATACCTTGCCATGTGGCTCATGGCTTACCAGCATCTTCACATGCTGCTTGTCATGGAGGCGGCTGGCAGTGTCCCCTCCGCCTTCCTGTTCTCTCAATTCTCCTCTCTGTTAGTCCCGCCTATACTTCCTGTCTGGCTACTGGCCAATCAGTGTTTTATTTATTGACCAATCAGAGCAACACATTTGACATACAGACCATCCCACAGCACTTCCCCTTTTCTTTTCTTTTTTTAAAAAGGAAGGTTTTAACTTTTACACATCTCCAAAGCCAGCTTGGTATATTTGGGAATTTGGGCGTAGCTTCTCTTACTACTTCCTGCTAGAGGGGGGCGCTGTATCTTTATGTAGTAAAATATTCCACAACAGGCCTAGAACTCACTATGTTCTGATCTTGAAATTCAGATCATCCTGTCTCCATCTCCATAATACCAGGATTACAGTCATGTGTATGGTTTATACAGTGTTGGGGATCAAACCCGGGGCTTTATGCATGCTTGCTGAGCACTCTACCACTTGACCTAGTTTTCCTGGCTCACTGACTGCTGAGCTCCATCTCTTGGTTTCCTGAAATCCTCTTGGAAGCAGCTTTCTTGTGCTCAGCCAGTCTGCACTTGCTGACTCTGCTGATTGCCTGGCTTTCCTGCTCGCCGTTGGCACCTTCCACTCCTTGTCCTCTGCCCTGACATCCGAGTGGTATGCTTTACTGACCCAGACAGCTGTTCTCACTTCCCTAGTTTGAGTCTATGTGAGCACTTCCATGCTCTAAGGCCTTTCCACACTCCAATCCCTTAAATGTGCACTCCACACTATAGATATCCAAACCCAATTCTTCTTCCCTGGCATAAACTCCACAGTCCCCCTCCTGAAATGCATGCATGATAACACAGTCAATCATCAGCAGCAGAGAAATGTTTGATTCTGTCCATCACTAGATGTTGACTTGGAACCTTTGCAAGATAACCAGGCACACCAACAGTGGGCCAGCTTCCTTGCTTGTTAGCCAGCATTTCTTGGCTCTACTTCGGGGACTTCAGAACTCTGAGTACCTTTCAGGGTTTTTTTTTTTTTTTTTTTTCTGGATAAAACAGTAGGAGTATATTTTCTTGCAGTTCTGGATTCTGGAAGTTCCAGTGTTCACTTTCCACTGGGTGTTTGTTTCTGGAGAGGTCTTTCTTCCAGTCTTACTGATATATTGCTGTCTTCTTGCTGAGTCCCTTCTCTGTGCACACTTGTGGGGGAAATTGGCATTCTGGTATCTTTTCCTTATCATTATTTGTTTTAACTGTTTGTTTTTAATTGAGAAATAAAAATTGCATAGTTACATAATTATCCTGTACAACACGATGTTTCAAAATATTTATATACTATGCGATGGCTAAATTGACCTTGTTCAAGGATGTGTGACTTCACGTACTTAAATTTGCTGAGAGCACTCCTTCCTGAATTTGTTTTATCCCTTGATCCAGTGTTGCACCATTCCCCTCAAGTTTCTTAACTGCAGATGGAAAGTCATGGCTCCCATCCTCCTTGCCTGTCAGCAGGCCTTTTATCTTTTGGGGGCAGGGATTAGGTGTCGTGGGTGGAGTGGGGGTGATATATTAGTGGATTTGAAAACTGACTCCTGCCCCATCCAGCTCCTGTGTGGCCTGGCATCGATGTTCATGATCTGGCATCGACATGTATGGCATCGTATATAGTTTGTAAAATACCTTTGGATTTCATCATTACAAAGCACCTCATCCAGTCCGAGAGGGGAGCAGGGAGTTCTCATTACCGCTGTTTTACTGGTAAAATAATAGATCTGGAAGATGGCCATCTTCTCACAGGCTGGAATAATGAAAGGCAAAATGGGGCTTGTCTGGGTTCATGTTAACTTGACCTTTACTTTACCAAGTCCCTTTTGCTAAGTTGATATAATCTTATATCAATACAGCCCAAACAACAGCTCAATGACTTTGTTCAGTGGAGATTTGACTTAATGCATTTACAGAAATCACATTTGTATTGACTTTACAAATAGAAGTTCCATTACTTTTGTAGAAACTTATTATTCTTGTTTAATAAGTGAGAAAACACAGTTTGGATAGAGTGAGGAACTTGGTCAAGGTTACATGGGTGTCATAGTTGATTGCCACTGGGTTTTCTGATGGAACCCCTGTTTCCTATGCACAGATCCTGTCCACTGTAAGGAAAGATATGAACCAAGTTAGGTGGGGTTTTCCAAGCCGTTTCCACTGAGAACTACAGACACATGGGTTTCTCTCATACTGGTCTGTGACTCTGCCAGACTCTAGGGATGGGAGCAAGGATTCTGGATGGTGACTGCTGCACCATGGGAAAATTATTTCTTTTAGTTTTTAAAAAATATAGTGCAATATTGTTATTCAGGGTTCATTTCTTTTCAACGGGTGTTTTGGGTGAGCTTTTGAATAGGAGGCCACTGCAAGAACTCTGCCAACTAGGTTTATTTAATTAACTAGTTAATTTATTTTGGGGTGTGTGTGTGTGTGTGTGCGTGTGTGTGTGTGTGTGTGTGTGTGTGTGTGTGTGTGTGTGTGTGTGTATTGAGCCCAGGTCCTTGAATATTCTAGGCAAATACTTTACTATGTAGCTATACTTCTGGCTTTTCATTTTTTTTATGTACAATTTTCTATGGGAGGTTTGGCTTTCTGTATAACAACATCGATTAAACTTCACTGAGTGAAATGCTGACCTAGATAGGGCAAGCTTAGATTCAAATTTCATTCTCTAAGGGCTAGCCATTTCTTCCCTCCTGCAAATTCCACATTTCCACATCACAACTCTTCGGAAAATGGATATCAGTTATTAAATCACTTCTCAAATAGTCTTTGTCTAGAACTGCAGTTGTCAGGGGACTGGAGGACTTTGAATCAGTATCAGCAGCACCTGGGAGCTTGTTAGAAACACAGGCCTCAGGCAGCCTGAAGCAGAATCTGTATTTGATGAGAATCTCAGATAACACATATGCATGTTAACATTTGGAAGCACTGATAAGAGCACAACGTATTTTACTAATACCATTAGCCTTTTGTGCATAGATGTAACCAACCTCATAAAAATACTTAATTTCATCTATACCAAATATGTCCAGACTTTCCCCTTCTTACTACTCCCTAAGGAAGGCAGCAAAACAACCGCTTTTATCACATTTAGATTGCATAAGCCCATATATTTGCATTCACTTATGCTAGTACTTTCTAGACATCACATCCTTAGTGAAATCTTCACCTGCTCCTCATAAAACTGGTGAAGAGAAACTGTCTTCCAAAGTCCTTACAGCTCCCTCACCTCCTTTGTGCTCGATCAGTCCTCACCCTTCACCCCAAAAGTTATAACAGAGGAGTCACATTTTTCTTCCCACTGCCCCACTGTCCTCCCTGAGGACAAAGACTCTGTCCCCTTGAGTCTCTGTCCTGCCTTTAGTACTAGAAATGCAGCCAAGCTTTACATTACAGATAGTCTTTAAATATTTGCTGAATAAATGGATCCTGAAAAACTGCATCTTAATATCATTCAAGCCAAGAATTCCATGACTCTGGGCGTGTGGGGTGGCACTGGACACAACCATTGAAGATGGAAGAGGGTGTGGTTTAGACAACTCCTCTCTACCTGGGAGACAGTCTCAACTGTTAGCTGCCAGGCAACCACGGCTAGCTCAAAACTAAAAGCTGTTAAAGCATACTTCATAAACAGGAGACAGGACCAGCTTTCCAAGCCTGACCATATGTTTAATGCTTATTGGCCAATAGATCTGAGGCAAAAATTGAGGTTCAACTAATATCTTTTTACTAACAAGAAAAGTATTCACAAGTTCTTTGCTACCAGCAAGAGTAACTCAATGGTAATTTACTACTTGGAAAGTACCCATCAAGCAAAGCTAAACTTTCATTGTTACTTCTTCTTTTTTAAGTATTTCAAGAAAAACAAAATGGTAGGAGAGAAAAAATACCCAACAACCTCCATACCAAATGCTGCTTCTAGAGATGAAAAAGTGTACCTGAAGTGAGGAAAGTCGCTACCTGGAGTTCATCAGTTAAACACTGACGAAGGAAAGATGACAAAGCATTGTGGACTGACTGACTGACTGACTTCCTCCCTCCCTCCTCCCTCCCTCCCTCCCTTCCTTTCTTCCTTTCTTTTTTTTTCTTCCTGAGACAAGGTTTCTCTGTGTAGCCCTGGCTGTCCTGGAACTCACTCTGTAGACCAGGTTAGCCTTGAACTCAGAGATCCACCTGCCTCTGCCTCCCTAGTGCTGGGATTAAAGGTGTGTGGAGTTTATAATGTCGGCCAAAGTGAAAATAATGTATGTAGACAACTGTAGCATGGAGAATGGGGAAGAGAGGTAGAAACACCTTGCTGAAGCATTCTTATGTGTTGGATGGCTAATGTTATTTAAAAATATACTACAGTCAGGGAAAGATGCACAATACAAACTCCAGGGCCACATCTAAATATGGAAAATAAGCCTTTGATGAAACTCATCATAATAGCTAGTTGATCAAAAGAAAGACAAAGAACAACAACAAAAACAACAAAAGACAAACAAAAACAACAACAAAAACCCAGATAAATAGAAAGCAAACAGCAAAAAGGACTTAAATCTAACCAGTTTGGTAACTGCATTAATGAAAACGATCTAAGCACTTCAGTTAGAGGAAGGGGCTGTCAGATGTGATACAAAACCAAAATAAAAGAAAACAAACCACTCCAAGTCCACACTGTTTACATTTAAAAAGGCAAGGAAGATATATTGAGGGAAAACTGAACTCTGTGGCTAGAGAGCTTCTCTCCAGGTCCCACCAAGCCCCGGCAGTCTGACAGCCCACTTATAAAATAAACACACAGACGCTTGTATTATTTAAACTGTTTGGCCTAATGGCTCAGTCTTCTAGCTATCTAGTTCTTACATCTTATATTAATCCATTTCTATAACTCTATACCTTGCCACGTGGCTCGTGGCTTACCGGCATCTTCACACGCTGCTTGTCATGGTGGCGGCTGGCAGTGTCTCCTTCACTCAACCTTCCACTTTCCAGAATTCTCCTCTCCTTGTCCCGCCTACTTCCTGCCTGGCCACTGGCCAATCAGTGTTTTATTTATACAGAACGGTATCCACAGCAGAGCTCCAAAGAGCTTCAATGGGCTGGAGATGGCTCAGTGGTGGACTATGTGCTTAGTTACCATGGAGACCCAGTTTCAATCCCCAGCACCCAAAAACAACAGGTAAAAATAAAATAAGATAAAGTAAAAATTCACTAGTGGCTACATTAGTATCAGACAAAGTAGACTTCTGATAAGGACATAGTGTCTAAAAACACAGCAAATGTTGGACCCAGTGGTGTGTGGGAATGACTATACCAGCCTGCTTTGGTTTCTATACATATAAATAAGGACCCTGCTTTTGACTTTCCCTCTCTTTCTAAAAGCCTGGGGGGGGGGTTGTTGCTATGGTTTCCTTGTGTTTACACTTAGTAGTCAATGTGATGGGTTAGCAGTGAGACCTTAAAAAAAATGACTGGACTATGAAGGAAACTCTGTGAATGGAGTTGGGCCCTTTGTGAAAGAGGCTTCATGTAGCATTTTGTTGCTTTTTTCTGTCACATGGAGACATACCACTCCTCCCCTCAAGGAGATGCATCAGGGACATGCTCCTGTGGAAGAAGATAGTCTTCCTGGCCCATTGGTCTTGCTCTTTTTCTAGAACTGTGGGGAAGTACATGCCCACCCAGTCTTAGGTATTGTGTTATAGAAACAGACAGTGAAGGCAGGGAGTCACAGGCTATCTTATGGCATCTACAGGGACCTCTCACTGGCTCACATCATGATGAGGTTCATGAACTCTACCTTCATTTGTACTTGATTTTACCTGCCCCTGGAGTGATCCATGCTCTCCCAGGGCTGTTGTCTCTCCTGCTTCCTGCTACCCCTTATAGCTACCCTCTTGGTACCCTACTCTGCTCACTCTACCTCCCCTGCTGTCTGGCTCAGGGCACATGCTCGCCATTTCACTCACAGGTAACTGGACTGGGAAATAATTTCTCTGGACTCTGGCTCTATTGAAGAGACTCTTGGAAAGGCAGCTTGGTGACACAGCCCTTTTGGTATCACACACTTTGTTTAGGTTTGAGTGCTGAGTAGGGATGGTTTCATATAACAGCTTCCATGCTGCCATTGAAAGGGTTTCTCCTCTCTTTCCTATTGCCAATAGACATTCTTTTCTTGTGGTGAATTTTACCCAGAATTCCTCACTCCCCGTTTAACTGGTTCTTGTGGCTCTCTCACACTCATGCTATTTACCACTGTATCACTCTGTTTACACCAGTGTTTTCCAGGGTTCTTGGGATTCTCCTTGTTCCCATGGTTGGATGCCATTTTTCTGAAGGCCCTGCTGACTTCCATTGAAGAAGCGAGTGTGAAGAAGCGTCTCACACACCCTGTCTTCACTTAGCTTTATAGACTTTCTGTTTTAGTCATTGAGCTAACCAAGCACATGCCACGGGCTGTGCATGATATAGTCTACACATACATTTTCAAGAACCTAGGAGAGGGGATCCTGTTTAGAATCTATGGAGATAAATCACAAAATAGGAAATATGAACAATTAGTTAACATGTTTCTTATTGCTTCATTTAAAATTAGAAACCTTCAAAATGAAAAATCAGAGTGTAAAATGTCATCCATTAGCTTGAGTTTCTTAAAAGAGGTGTGGTTATGAGAACTAGTTATGACCAGTTCTAATTCCAAGCTGCCTTTTGATCCCTTAGGTAAGGTGACAGAGATCATTTGAAGACAAAGCTGAGCCCCTGATGTTCTTATATGGCCAGCCTTGAATGAGGATGTGGAAACACTGGTTGGTGTGGAATTGAAATGACATCCCAAAGCTAGCCACTCAGAGACCGTGGCCTCCTTTCCATAAATGCCAGCCTTATTGCTCATTGAGTGAAATAGTATGCCTTTCACCTTCCTAGATCTCAAGGAAGTGGTCAAGAACTTTTTCTTTATGAAACAGTTCTAATGTTTGGGGTTTGATGTGTCTTGTCACCGTGTTACCACATCGTCACAAGGGTTTCTTGGCACGGAGATTGGGAGCACGTGCACTGTTTGTCGAACAGGATTATGGTGATGCCTGCCTGCAGGGTTATGGGAAGGATGAGGTGAGCTAAGGTACACATGTCTAGTGCTCCCAGTTCATGGCCTTCAAAGGCTGCTGCTGTCCAAATCAGAAACTGCAAATTTCATAGTATGACTTCCAAAGACCTTGGGGGATCCGACTTCACCCCACTCTCCTCACTTAGTCGAATGAGTTAATGCGAGTGCTCTGCAGTGCTCCACTTTTGTGCCTTGACTCACTCTGCCCCCTGACAGAAGATCCCAGCTTCCCCTCTGCCCAGTCCTACCCCTCCTGCATGGCTTGGTGCACACACTCTGGGAGGGCTTTCCCATTGTCTAGGCCATGGAGAACAGTTCCTCTTTGCATGTTCGGCTCACTCTATATGGACCTTATGGAAACCCTACTTTCTACTTTTGTTCCACCAATTTACATGTATACTGTATCTCTGTGTGTTTCAAAGGACAAGCCTGAAGCTATTTCCCCTTGAACATTCAGTCACCCTGGCATTTTGTTTTACCCAGAATATTTTATAAACAAATGGATTAAACCTGAGAGTTTCTATTTGGTGAAGTTTAGGGGCTTGTGGGAGTCACTGTCCTGTACTTATCTACACTGTATAGAATTTCCTTCCTTTGAGTGCTGACTAAAGAGTGTAAAATTGCTCTCCTAATTACAAGTATTCGATTAGAACACCTCATGGGTCTCCCCTAGCTTTAGAAAACTGTGAGCTCATTATCTGGAGAGATGTCAGGATGACGCCCCGAATCCTCTCTGTAGAGAGTTTCAGGGCTGGGTGTCAACCTGGATGTAGGGAGAATTGAGTCACTGAAGCTGATAGATTAGTTTGCACTCTAGAATTAATGACGTGGTGTTCAGAATCCTTGGATGCTTTGTTATCCAGTTTTCCAATGTGTGTTTGGGATTCTGGACAATAGAGTGTAGAGTCTGCACTGAATGAGGCTTTCTCTTCTCCTCTTTGAGGCTGGCTCCTTATGAAGCCTTTTTAGCTCTGCCACAGCTCACAGGCTTTGCCTGAGCAAGTCTGTATCAGTCACTCCTTCATTACTCTGATTAAATCTCCTGATTTAGGTAAGAGGGAAGTTTCATTTTGCTTTCACCGTTTCAGAGAGTTTCAGTCCATTCAAATGGGGATAGCACGGCGGAAGGCCCTCTCTATCACAGCAGGACCGTGAGGGTGAAGGCTGCTCACAGGGGGGCAGTCCAGAAAGCAGAGCAGAACTGGGACTGGGGCCAAGTGTAACCTTCAAAGGCCTACCCCTAATGACCCACTCTTCCAGCTAGGCCACATCTCCCAAAGCCTCCACAGACAATGCCACCGGCTGGGGAATAAGCCTTTAAGTCTCCGAGGGTGTTTCAGAGCCAGACTGTAACTAAGTCTAATGAGCAAATCCTCTCTGGCTTTCTAGCTCATTGCTGAACAGCCCAGTTGTTAGGAAGGTTTCTCTTATATTGAATCAAAATTTATCTGTGTCTTAAGCTGGTGAGAAAAGGCGCTTGCCATCAAGTCTCACGACCTGAGTTCGATACCTGGAACCTACATGGTGGAAGGAGAGAACTGATTCCCACAGTTGTCTTCTGACCTCTACACACAAGATATGGTACATGTGCATGCCCAAGTGCACACACACACACACACACACACACACACACACACACTAAACAAACAAACACATAAATAAATGTAAAAATTATCTTTATCATTTTTTTCTCATTGGTCCTATTTAGCTTTGGAGCCAAGGAGAAGTTCGTTCTCTAATCCATACCTGAACTCTCCATATTCATAAATGTATTCCTTGGGGATTCATAGGCTAGGCTCCTCCAGCTCCTTTGACAGTGTGTGTGACAGTCCCTCTGGACTCTTTTTGGATTTCTGGTTTGTTAACGATCTTCCTAACATGTAGAGCAGAATGTACCATGCTCACCTCTAGTTATAGACTATGTTTACTTCCAGGCACATTTCTCTAGATGTTTTGCAAATATCATCTCACTTCATGCTCTAAACAGCTCGATGCAGGTAGTGCTTACTACTTTCATTTTACAGACAAGAAATCCGTAGCTTATTAAAACCTTGGTGGACTCAAGGTTTTACAGCAGTAAGAATAAAACTGTGTATGGTGATTTTTCTCAAGCTGATGACTCTCTATACACGATTGTACTTATTGTTTAACAACTTAATTACAATAAATCTAATCCTTTAATACAGTCCCTAGGTTTGAATCGAATGTGATGCAGAAAGTCCGGTGACTGAGAGATTGCTCTGCCCTGGCTGGTGGGCCCAGCTGTGTGGTCTGAACAAATGCCCAGTGACCCTCTGTCACTCCGCATTGCTCAGTGACTACCTCGAGGGCACGGTGTAGGCTCTCAGTGCTCATTCATGAAGCCATTGCAAGTGATTACTTGCAGCAAATGACTGTTACGGAATGGCTTGGAGGAAAGAACAGGGAGGTGACTTCCTTGACTGCATGGTAAGTTAGAACAGGTTGGCTTCCTTGTCTGTTTGTAAAGACGATACAGGCTAAGCAGCACTGATGCAGAGCGGAGGACAGCGATGTGACTGGAAATGCCCTGTAGTGCCCGCTGAGAGGAGGGAGGAATTCTTTCCAAACATGTGGGAATCTAGTAAAGCCTTATGGAGGAGGTTGCATTTGAACAAATCCCATGCTTTCATTTCATTCTCTAAAGACGGTACTTCAATTGGTCTTTCCCATATAAGAGTTTTATAAAAATCAAATAAAGCAATTCAAGGGAGTTTAATACAATACCTGTCATTCAGTGAGTCATCACTGAAGTTAACTATTTACTATTGGAGAAGCAGCATTAGGTCAGGGTCAGCTATAGCATTCTGAAGTCATCCAGGCCTGGGTTCAAATCCAATCTGGTGTAATTATGATCACTTAATTTCTGATGGCAACATTACTCAGGTAGGTAGATTCTATGAGCTGATGCATGTGTCACACAGTCATATATCTGGGAAACAGTTTATATCATATTTTTTTGTTTGTCTGATAGAATTATTTACCTTTTGAGCTGGGCCTTGAAGGATGAGTAGGGTTTGGAAAAGAGGAAGAACATGCTAGATAGAAGATCCAGGCATGAAGAACACTGTGATCAGTAAAGAGGTCACTTCATTGGGCCATCTAAACTGCGTGAGGAATTCAGTGACAAGGACTGGGTAATCTTGGATGCCAGGTTGAAGAGTCTGGAGTCTGGTTTCCCTGGTCAGTGCAGCTATGTTGGGATGTGTTTGAGATCATTGTTCCTCCTTGTTCTGTGCCACCTTTATGCCTTCAGCTGCTTCCTCCCTGGACTCCTTGCCCTCTACTCCCATCTCGCACCTCTTTCCTTACTGTTCTACAGAGCAGATGTAGAACAGTACTCAAATACCTACCTCACCTACTAACCTCTTCAATGGTTTCCTGTGGATCTTAGGGCAAAAATGGTGTCCTCACAATTTAAAACCTTCTGCTTGATCTAGCTTCTCCTTTACACTGGGACCCAGTCAGAATTCTGGCAGAAAAAGAGTACCATCAAAGCGTGAGTGAGGACAAGATTGTGGGTAGGATTGGAGACAAGTGCAGCCCTCTGTGGGCTAACAGGAGCTGTTGTCAGCTCTAGTGCTGAGGGACAAGTGGAGGAGCCATTATGAGGCTGTGGGGGATGTTCTATAGAGAAGACCCCTTGATGGAAACCATGACCTGCAGTAGAAGTGAGAAGCCAACCCCAGCCACCTGTCAAGATTGAAGCTGGGGAATAAATTCTTCAATTTTACTCTCCTTCCCACCCTCTTCTCTCCTGCCATTGACCAAACCCAACCAGAAACCAAAGGTTAGAAACACCCATTGATAAAATCTGTGTAAGTGAGGCTCCCTAGGCATGAAACATACTGTACAAATGGGGCAAATGCATTAGGAGGACCACTTGGAAGTCTACAACAGGCCTTTGCACGGTTTTTCCAAGCCACCTTGTACTCACGTGCAGTATTTCCTTGGGTCTTTCATACTTGCCTGTTTACCTAGCTGATGCCCCCTAGTCATCTAATTTCAGCCTGAGTATCAAGTACTCATGCAAGGAGCTTTCCATGATCTTTCTCTGTTGTGGAATAATCTTTTTGTACACTGTGAAGATGTGTCACTCTGGTTGGTTTAATAAAAAGCTAAATGGCCAACAGCTAGGCAGGATTTTCAGGGCAGAGAGAATGTGGGGAAGAAGAAAGTGGAGTCTCCAGCCAGATACTGAACAAGTAGGATGGACAATACAGAGATGAGGTAATAAAGCCACAAGGCAGAAAATAAATTAATAGAAATGGGTTAATTTAAGTTAAAAGAGCTAGTTAGAAACAAGCCTGAGCTATCAGCTGAGCTTTCATAATTAATAATAAGTCTCTGTGTGGTTATTTGGGAGCTGGCTGGCAGGACAGAGAAAGACTGGCTACATTTCTCCATTTAGGTTGTGTTCCTCAGGACTCCTTGTAGTTGTCTTTTGACTTATGTATGGAATTTCATTTAATTAACTATAACTATTTGTTTAATAGTTTCTTTTAGAGACCACAGTAAATAATAAGAATAGAGGATACATGTGTGCATATACCCATTTGTGTATGCTCATGTGGAAGTCAGAGGGAAACTTTGGATATCATTCTCCAGGTGAACTTGCCAAGGATGTTAGGCTAGTTGGCCAATGAGTTCCAAGGATGTACCTGACTTTGTCCCCCAAGTTCTGACATTCTCTCTGCATGATACCAGGGCTGGTCTTTCTTGGTGACTGAATTCAGGTCTTCACACTTACAAGGCAAATACTTTACCAGCTGAGATATTTCTTAGTTCTTCTCTCTTTCTACCTCCTTCTTCTCTTCTGAGACAGGGTCTCACTCTGTATTCCAGATTGGCATAGAACTCACTGTGGTCTCAGACCCACAGCAATTCTCCTACTTCAATCTTCCAAGTACTTGGATTACAAGCATGAGTCACTGTGCTCGGCTTAGAATACAGGCTACATGAGCAAATTTCTCCTGTGTGTCTGTGATGTTGAGGCATTGAGAAGTGTAAGGGATATGGAAATGGGTGATATTTGGTATCTGTCCTCAAGAGTTCATAGTTTAATAAAGGAGGCAGTTAAGTAAACAAAACAAACTCATTCAGTGCTGCAAGGGCTATTTTAGTTTTCTAAGCAAATTCATCTCTAAAGTTCAGGGGAGAGAACAGGGCATTCTGTCTCTGTTACCATAGATTGAGGACATTTAGCAGAAGACATTTGAGCTGGACCTTGAAGGATGGATAAGGTGAAGGACTTCCCAGGAGAGGGAAGAGCAGAGACAAACAGAGACCATAGCACACCAAGGCGAGCACTCATTTGACCTGTGTACTTTCTACAATTAGAGGTGTGCATTATGCAGCAGAAATGTCCAGCAGGCTTGAAAGTCAATGGTGATCTTACACAAGCAGCAAGATGAGGGAGAAAAATGGAGACATTGGAAGACAGAGGAAGAAAGAGAGACTTGGAAACCTATGAATAAAAGGAGAGGTTGGTCAATAGACAGAAGGACCATCAGAGGATGAGAAAGGCTTTTAGATACACTAAGAGAATTCCTGATGAGTTATTGCTTTAAAGAAACCCAAGTCTCCACTGGTCCCGGTCCTGGGAACTGGCTTGTGGCCTGAAAACAAATCTGCTATGACCTAGGACAGCTTGTACTTTTCCTGGGGCTCCCAAGTCTGGTTCATTGGGTGGTTCGATTGGCACCGCTTTGTGGTACTTTTGAAATGACCTTTCCTCTTGCCTGCCAACCTTGTGGTTCACTATCTTTATTTAGGATTTCTTTTATTTGGGGAGGGGGGGTCAACATTCCTCTGTGGACTGTTTCTCAAAGCATCTTTTGACAATTCATGTTCTTTCCACCTGCCTATTCACAGCATTCATCTCAGTTCAATATTATCTTCTCAATTATCTGTGAGGCAGTGGGAAGCCAGTACCTATATTAATAATTAATGCATCCCATTCACCTGGTGGGCATGTGTGCTAGATAGACACAATGTCAGGTGTTGGAGATATGCAGATGAATAAGGCATTGCCCTTGCTCTCCAGGAACATACAGTCTAGCAGGAGAGACAAACACAAAGCAGATTCTTTTTAATCAAAGTTAATGTTGCATGAAATGATAAGAAATCCTCTAGGATCTAATGGAAAACACAGAGAAGGTTGTTGAGGTTGGGGAGGGCATGGAGGGCTCCCTGCAGAAATGACTTCTTAGATGAACCTCAGAAAAATGAATGGAGAGAGGACTCTCTAGGCGAGGGGCAGCATCTGAGCACAGGTATTGATTGCTTGTTGAATTTTGGTAGATTTAGATTGGGATAGCTACTGTTGGATTTTGTGGTCAGAGCTGTATATTGGTTGTGAAACATTTAAATGAATTTTGAGACAAGCTAATAAGAAGGCCATTCAATCCAAATAAGAGATAGGGAAGAGCAAGGCAGTAAAGCAGGCAGACTTAGAGATCAAATGAATATGGAGAGACAAGTGCCCAACAGACTGCTCATGCTCCATCTTAGTACAATATCTGTGAATGACCCAGATAATGTACACATGAGGTTGGGTCTTGACTTCAAAAGTCCACTTATGTCCTGTGACTCTTTTCACAGTAATTCAGTTTTACCAAGTCTCATTTTCCCCATTGACAGAATGGAATAATGAGTGATGTGGTGGTTTGAAAGAAAATGGCCCTTAAAGGAGGTGTGGAGGTGTGGCCTTATTGTAGTAAGTGTGGTCTTGTTGGAGGAAGTGTGTCACTGTGGAGGCGGTCTTTGAGATCTCAAATGTACTCAAGATACTGCCCAGTGTCTCAGACCACTTCCTGTTGCCTGTCAATCAAGACGTAAGAACTCTCAGCTCCTTCTCTAGCACCATGTAAGCCTCCACCACAATGAAATGTTTTCCTTTGTAAGAGTTGCCATGGCCATGGTGTTTCTTCACAGTGATAGGAAGGGTTTTAATGAAGAGTAAATGGAATAAAGATTATAAGGACACTGAAAGGTCTAACCACACATAAAATACTATTGCTCAAGTGCTGACTCTGGTTACTACTAATCGAACCTTGCATTTCTGTTTGGATTTTGCAAAATAATAACCTCTTCCAATATAAACCATGGAGAAGATTTGTTCAGTAAATAGTCCCAAACTTTGAATTTGGAGGTGGGGTGGGGTGGAAGCAAGACAAGAAAAAGTGATAGCTAATCATTTTTTTTTGTTCTGAGTTAAGCACCGTCTCCTGCTCTTTTTAACTTAATGCTATTTATTTTATTACTTTCTTTTGCTCAGACTGACTTATTTCTTTTTTAAATTAGCTTTTAGTTACCATCAAAATAATGCATTTCATTATTGTTGGAAATAAAATATGTTAGTCCATTTTCAAAGGTACCTTGGGACAGCTTAGGCTGGGCTACAAATGAATAGGAAATACTAGACCCTTGCTAAAGCCTGCTGGTGTGGCTGTCACCCCACTCAAAATCCTACTCACAAGCATGAGGTTGAGAGTAGAAAATTACTAATGTTACAATGGCCAAGCTTGCCTAAAAGGTCAGGTGTCTGACAGAGATGAACCCACACACATTTTTGTTGAGAAAAAGATGCATGTAAGAGGGAAAGATACGATGAAGATGAGATGTAAGCTTGTACTTTCCTGAAATGAGAAAAGAGGAAGGGATTTGTATGCTTAGGGTTTAAAATCTATTCCCTGTGCACAGTTAGCTGTGCCTGCCATGCTGGGCTGATTCCCTACTCTGCAAGGTCATAAAATTAACTGCTTCAATGGGACTCTTATTATGAAGTGAGGGTCATTGTTTCTCACAATCATGACATCTTTATACATAAGTGTCATTACATTTCATTTTCACTCTCTTCCCCTCCCTTGTGTTTTCCCACACCACCCACTTCCAGCTGTTTTCCTTTCTTCTAGTGAGTATCCCCTTCTGCTCTCTTGTTATGGATCCCATTGCCCTCTCTAATTCCCATCTCCCTTAAGGTCTGCTCCCCAATTCTCAGGATCCCCTTTCTAGTGTCATGACCCATAAATGCACATACATGAATATGTGCATATGGATACATGTATATAATTTAAAATTCAGGTTCCACATCTGAGGAGAAATAGGTACTTTTTGTCTTTCTGAGCCTGGCTTATTTCACTTAACATATGATCTCCAGTTCCACCCATTTCCTGCACTATTCATGAATAGTACAACAACAAACATGAATGTGCAAATGTCTCTGTGATATGTTGGCTTAGAGGTTTTTGGGTAAATACCTAAGAATAATACCATTTAATTTGAAATGAGCATTATAGCTTGGCAGGGTGGTGCATGCCTGTAATCCCAGCACTTGAAAGCAGAAGACAGGAGGTTGTAGTTGGAAGTTTTTCTGTGTTCTGCCTGGTCCCGCAGCCGCTCAGACCCAAATAAACATACAGAGGCTTATATTAATTATGAACTGGATGGCCATGGCCTATGGCTCAAGCTTCTTGCTAGCTAGCTCTTATATCTTAAATTAACCAATTTCTATTAATCTATAAGTTGTCACATGCCACGGTGGCTTACCGGTATTTTCACATCTTGCTTCTCCTGCTGGCAGCTCACAGTGTCTGCCCCACTTTCCTTTCTTCTCTCACTATTTCTCTTGGATTTTTCTGCCTGGCTCCATCCTGCCCTGCCATAGGCCAATGCAGGTTTATTTATCAACCACTCAGAGCAGCCCATATTCACAGTATACAGAAAGACATCTCACAGCAGGAGGTCATCCTCAGCTGTATGACAAATTCTAGGCCAACCTGGGCTCAACCTGTTTAAAAAAGCTAAATAAATAAATAAGGCAAAATAAACTAAAAATGAACATTATATTATAATCATATTATAGCTAGCAGTGCTATGGAACAAACTTTCAACAGTGTAAATATATATTACTGTCATTGGTTAATAAAAAAGCTGATTGGCCAATAGCTGGACAGGTGGAGGTTAAGCGGAAGAGCCAAACAGAGAGGATGCTGGGAAGAAGGAGGGCAGAGTCTAGGGAGTCAGACTCAGAAGAAGCAACATGGGAAGTTCATAGATGAGATAAAAGACCACACAGATTAATAGAAATGGGTTAATTCAAGTTGTTGTTAGAGACAAGCCTAAGCTATTGGCCAAGCATTTATCATTGATAGTAAGTCTCTGTGTGGTTATTTGGGAGTGGCTGCTGGAACACAGAGAAAAGTCCACCTACAGAGCGGTGATGTCATTAGATACGTAAAAGAACCTAGCATGCTGGATACATAATTTGTTCTTAGTATTGTGAATTGTCTCCTTTCTGTTCTTTTTCAGAATGAAGATCTTTTTCAACTACCAATTGTTTGAGCTCTAAAAACTCAATAATACACACAGGAAAGCCAGACCAAATGCCATTTTGCTCAGCAGTGTCACTTTTGACTACAGGAGGTAACCTGTTTGGTTTGAAGAAGAGAGGGCATTTGGAAGCACTTGTCTTCCTCTTGATGGCTGTCAAATCACTCCTCACTTTACTAAGTGATTTAAAAGTTTAACAGTTGCAGCAGGGTGTGGTGGGGCACACCTTTAATCCCAATACATGGGAGAGAGAGGCTGGTGGGTTTCTGTAAGTTCGGGGCTAGCCTGGTCTACACAGTGTGTTCCAGGACAGCCAAAGCGATATAGAGAGACCTTATCTCAGAAAAACAAACAAAACAAAACAAAACAAAATGTTTAACAATTGCTCGTTAAAAAAAGCCAATACTTAGCTAACAGAGTACAAACAACTCTTGGAGAAAGTTGGCTGTGAGTAGTGTTTTTAAAGTTTTGGGTGATATTCTAGAAGATTTACTACACTTTAAACAAAATATTAAAACCCTAGTACAATTAATTAGTTGACTCTGTGGTATCTGGAAAATTGCCTTCTCCAGGCTCCCAAGCTGGAACTTTCCATCACATCCTAGGCATGCAGCAGCCAAGCAGAAATAGTTCTCTGATAGACACAGGACTCTGGCCTAGAGTAGATCTACATTTTCTCCCCAAGGTTTATGGAGACAACGCCCAATTCTAGTTACAAAGAGAGGAATACGGAGCTCTGAACACCACTTGGAGCCAGTAATTATGAGCATTCTGTTTGGCCTTGGGAGTAGGGTGATGTGAGTCATTTGTGAGCCTGAGAGGGTAGCTCCTTAGGGGAGGAGGTTGGTTTTGTCATAATTAAAGGAAGTGTTGTAGTACCTCACAGGTGAGTGGGCTTGCTTCTGTTGAAGGTGCTCGGAAACCTTTCCTATAGCCAAAGTTCAGAGCTGAGTCTAGACATCAGGTTATAAAACAGAAAGCCTGTATAGTGGATGATATGAGCCTGGTAAATAAAATGGCCTGCTATACAGACAGCTGCTGCATTCATATGATATTCATATTTAAAGCAAAGCAATTTGATGTCACAGTGCATAAAGACTTAATGAAATGTGTGACCAAACCAGAGGTGTGAATAGCTGCCTAGTCATAGCAATGTAGGACAATGTAGACAGCGTCGTCCCACACAGCACCGAGAAAGCCAGGCAACCACGAAGAGGCTTGTCCGACTCAGGGGAAGGACTGGCAATACACTGCTGCTCCTCTTGTACCAAGCAGATTCAGTCTTTGCTTTAATACTAATTTTGAACCTTTAACAATATGGTTATAGGTTTTGTGAATAAGTTTCATTCAAGTATATCACGTACTTTTAGCATATTAACCCCCCCCACTCTCTCCTTCCTACCTATCCCCTCAGAGACAACTTATTTTTAATTTTTTTCATTCAATATATTTTGACCATGTTTTCCACCTCCCTACCTATCCAACTGTATGCTCTTTTGCCCTCTCTCTCAAAACCAAAAAAACAAAAATTCACACAAAAATGAAAATAAAAACAAAAAACCCCAATAAGACAAGAAAAAAAATGCTTAAAAGCAACAAAAAGCCTACGAAAAAATATGGAGCTCTTTTTGTGTTGGCCAACTGCTCCTGGGCATGTGGTCTGCCCTGGAGTGTGGTTGTTATATCCAATGACACGCTACTGGAGAAAACTAATTTTCTTTTGGCCAGTGGGTATCAATTGCAAATAGCTTCTTGGTTAGGGTGTATGTGGTGGTTTGAAAGTGAATGAGAGTAGGCTCATATATTTGAAAGTCTGGTTCCTAGTTGGTGGACTGTTTAGGAAGGATTAAGAGGTGTGGCCTTGTTGGAAGAAGTGTGTCACTGGGGGTGGGCTTGGAGGTTTCAAAAGCCCATGTCAGGCTCAGTCTTGCATTCTCTATCTGCAACTTGTGGATCAGATGTGAGTTCTCAGCCACTGCTCCAGAATCATGCCTGTCTGTTGCCATGCTTCCTGCCATGATGATCATGGACTCACCCTCTGAAACTGTAAGCAAGCCCCCCCCCCCATTAAATGTTTTCTTTTATAAGTTGCCTTGGTCATGGTGTCTTCTCACAGAAATTGAACAGTAACTAAGACAGGGTGGGGCCCCATGTCCAATCTCCACCCCCTCAGTGCCAGGACCCCGTCTGGCTTGAACCTGGGCAGGCCCTCTGCATGCTGCCACAGTCTCTGTGAGTTCACATGTGTACCAGTCCTGTTGTGTCTGGAGGACATGATTTCCTTGGTGCTGTCCATCCCCTTTGGTTATTACTATCTTTCTGTCTCCTTTTCCCACATAGATCCCTGAGCCCCGAGGGGAGAGGGTTGATGAAGACGTTCCATTTAGGACTGAGTGTTCCAACATCTCTCATTCTCTGCACGTTGTCCAGCTGTGGGTCTCTGTGTTAATTCCCATATGCTTCTTGACGGGGACTGAGTGAGCCCCTCACCTAGGAACTTTTTCTCTTCTTTTTTAGTTTTTTGAGACAGAGTCTCACTATGTAGCGTTGGCTAGGTAGACCAAGCTGGCCTCAAACACACAGAGATCTGCCTGCCTCTGCCTCCAGAACACTGGGATTAAAGGTGTGTGCCTCCACATCCAGCTGGAACTTTTTTTAAAAGAGGGAAATTAAAAATTTTGACTACACATTTAAATAAAAATAATTACATTCCCCAGACCAGACTCTGTGTGTGTGTGTGTATGTGTGTGTGTGTGTGTGTGTGTGTGTGTGTGTGTATGTGTGTGACAACGTGAATTGAATTAGGATTGCTTGAATGAGTAGAGGTGGAGGATTATTTACTAGATCACAAAAAACTTAACGCTATATCACTGAAGAAAACAAACTTCACTCCCATTCTGTAGCTGGAGTTTTCCTAAGTCCACCTGGCTCTTGCAGCTGTTCAGACCCAAGAAGCAGGCTTCTTGCTATCCAGTTCTTTTTTTTTTCCATTTTTCTTTATTAAGAAATTTTCTGCTGTCTAGTTCTTATATCTTAAATTAACCCATTTCTATTAATCTATAAGTTGCCACGTGGCTTGTGACTTACTGGTACTTTTACATCTTGCTTCCTCTGTGTTCTCCTCTCTGCTTATCCCACCTATACTATACTTCCTGCCTGGCTACTGGCCAATCAGCGTTTTATTTATTAACCAACTCATAGCAACACATTCACAGCATACAGAGCAATATCCACAGCACCATTCAATATTTTTCCCCCTCTCTCAAAGTTATGAATTAAAGTAGAAATTCTCCAAATCACCAGAATTGCAGTGCCCAGGGTAGGCGGAGCCGGGCCAACAGTGTTACATTCACAATGAAGCTTGTTCCCCATATAATGATATTGAAATGTGTCGGGACCTTTAAGAGGTTAAACCTGATGGGAGGTGATTGGGTCGTGACTGCTTTCTGAAAGGACTGATGCTAAGCTGACCTATAGAAGTAGAGTAGATTTCTCAAGAGTGGATTAGTTCTTGCCAGAGCTGGCTGTCTCTTGTCCTCTCTTGATGTGTGACCTGTTGCCTCTGTATGCTCCATGGACACCCTCTGCTGTGTTGTGATGCAGTCAGTGGGCCTTTGCCAGAGTCCCTTGCCACGCTACTTGAGCTTGCTGGCCACTAGAATTAAGAGCTAAGTAAATCTTTTTTTTTTTTTTTTTTTTTTTTTTTTGAGACAGGGTTTCTC
>CABHPH010149265.1:25501-81541 GCA_902168325.1 Peromyscus nudipes
TTTTTTTTTTTTTTTTTTTTGAGACAGGGTTTCTCTGTGTAGCTTTTGAGCCTGTTCTGGATCTCGCTCTGTAGACCAGGCTGGCCTCAAACTCACAGAGATCCGTCTGCCTCTCCCTCCTAAGTGCTGGGATTAAAGGCATGCGCCACCACCGCTGGCTCCTACTGACATGTCTTATTTACACGGGTTGTTATGTCATCAACCCACTTTAGAATCCTCTCCACAGAGGATAAAAGCGATTTATTGCTCACATCTTTCTCATCCCTGCTCCAAGACTGGTCAGCTGCCCATTTATTGAACAATCCATTCCCCTCTCTCCTTATTAGAAATGCCCTCATGAAGCATATAGTAAATTCTGATATGTAAGCATGTCTGTTTCTGGATTCTTTCCTTTCACTGATAACTCTGTTTTCATGTACCAACATTCATTTTGTAAAACTATAGTACAAGCAGATAGAGCTAAAATGCCTTCTTATTATTCTTTTTCAGAATATTATTTGTTCTCATTTTGCTTTTTCTTTTGATATTTCCTGTGAATTTGGTTACATTTTGGCTAATTTTTGTTTCTTTTCTTGCATGGCCTTTCTTCTTTTTCTCCTTCTGGGGTAGTCATGTCAAAGCCTTTAAATGGCTGGCAAGATGGCTCAGTGGGTAAAAGCACTTGCCTCCAGGCCTGATGACCTGAGGTTGATCCCTGAAACTCACACAGCAGAAGGAGAGAACTTACTCCTGCAGGGTATCCTCTGACCTCCACTCATGTGCCAAAGTGTGCCTGTGTGCTCGCGCGCATACACACACACTCATAAATAAGTAATGACATCTAAAAGTCTTTTAAAATGTTCTTCAGAATGATGCAATTGTTATCCCTTAGATTCTTTATAGCTCAACACTTTTATTCACTTTCATCCTTTAGTGAAGACAGAGACATCACAGCAATTTGGAGACTGCACCATCAAGATGAGTGAATGCTCCCTCCCCAGAGTCAGATTGTATTTTACCCATTTCTCATCTCATTTTGTAGCACTCAGATGTCTAATTTTTGTTCAAGATAATCCAGGAGACTAAAAAAAAAATCATGTTTTTTTTTGGTGGTATGTGCCTATAGTCTTAGCTACTTGGGAAACTGAGGCAGATGATTGATTGAGTACAGGAGTTTGGGGTTATAGTGTGCTATGTCTTTAGGGCTTGTTGGTTGTCAGGGAGCTCCAAGTTTAGGAAGAGACCCTGTTTCAAAAAATAAGGCAGTGGTGTGGATTGAGGAAGACATTCAACATTTATATACACACGTACATTTTACATACATACGCACAAACATGAATATGTACACACACATATACATCACATCACATCACATAACACAACACAACACACACACACACACACACACATACACACACACACGAAGAAAGAAGAAAAAGAAAATGATTTGTTAACGGGGGACCCCAGGGTGAGTTTCCCACAAAGGCAGTTCAGCTTTCTGACGATATATTGAGCAAATGCTTGGACAGCCCCACTGTGTAACTCACAGTCAGTGGCCCCTCACTCCTGGGCTGGTTTTTTAGTTTAAAATCTAATAAAGTCTGGAATATTCTCAAGGTCAGTGGACTATGGCTTATGACTCCTGTTAACTCCTATCATGGTGCTGGACATGCCACACCAACTACAGAGCCCCAGTCGATGGATTTATTATGTGAAGATGAGCAACACAAAGCAGTGTTTGAATGCTGCCAAACCACACTTGGAGAAAGCCCACAAATAATAAAATTCTTCATAACTCCCGGTTCGAGCCATCTTCATTGACGTAATACCCAACTGAAAAACACTGACTCCCTTCCAGTCTCTCTAGTCCTGTAATGAAAGGCAGTAAAAATCAGCCAGGAGCCTGAATCATCAAGCTTACAGGTCACACTGACTTCTCTTAGGAAAGAGTACTGTTTTCCCTAAAAATTTCTCTCAAAGTTGAAACAGAAAGTTGCTTTTACAGCACTAATCAACACCAGGGGGCAGGAGAGAAAGCAGAGTTAACAGAACTTCCTAGGGACAGTGGGAGGAAACCAGCTAAGGACACTAAAAACCTTCCAACGTGGCTCTTGGCACCCAGCATGGAGACTCTCTACATTAGTTGAACCTGAGAGTTTGAAAATCTTCTCAAATTTATTTCTTAATTACAGAAGTCTTCTGTGTTTATTGTAAAAAGAAAAAAAAAATCCAAAAGCTACAGAGAAGCAAAACAAAAACATTTTATGACTTGTACTGTCACCATCCCCGAATAAGCACTACTGTTTCAGTAGAGCAAATATTCTAGTTCCTATTCATGCACACCATTCCCTCCTAAGGAGAGTCATAACACATTCTTCTTATTGTGTGCTGTTCCACAGCTTTAGCTGGTAATATTCACGCTTTACCTCAACATATGTTTTGTGTAGAGAAAAAGCCTGCCCAAGATTCTAGTTTGGGCTCTGACCTAACCAGCCCTGGGCAAGCAGTTCAGCTTCTCGGGATTTAGATTTCTCAACTGGGAAATATAAAGAGTTTGATGCCAACAATACACAAGGCCCCTCCTATCTCTATCCTAACTGACCAGGGACTAAAAGAAGACAGAACGGGGCAGGTGGTACTTACCAATCTTGCATTACACAGGTTCTGATCCCAGCTTTACTTGGAAGGTCCTGGGCAGGTTTATGGATCTCCTCATGGGTTTCCTTTCTCAAAGATGGTTTTTGTGACAGGCAATGCCACCCAGGATGCTGTAAGTATTAAATAGATGACACAATGCAACAGAATTGTGTTTGACACATGATAAGGCTCAATGAGCTGAAAATGGAAGTTTCTGTCCTGCCAGCAACTCCCAAATACCCAGCAGCTGCTTCCCAAATAATTGACTTGGAGGTTTAATATAAATTATAAATGCTCAGCTGGTAGCTCAGGCTTATTACTAACTAGTGCTTAAATTAATCCACAGTTCTTATCTATATTTAGCCACATGGCTTGGTACCTTTTCTCAGTACGGCATTCTCATCTTGTTTCCTCTGCATCTGGCTGGCGACTTTCTGACCCCACCCTTCCTCTTCCCAGCATTCTTAGTTTGGAAGTCCTGCCTATACTTCCTGCCTGGCTACTGGCCAATCAGTGTTTTATTAAACCAATTCGAGTGACAAATCTTTACATCGTACAAGAGGATTATTCCACAGCAATGAGCAGCAGTCATGATCACTGTTTCCCTCAGGTACTGACTTCGCTGAAGGGGAGAGTAGACACAAGCACGGAAGAATCAAGTACTCACTTGAGATCTAATATGGGTTGAACACATGAACTAGGTATGGTGCTGAGATGCACAATTTCATTTATTCCTCAGAACAAATTTATCATCTCTATGCTGCACACCAGGAAACGGAGGCTAGATCTTGCTGGGATTCAGGTGAGGACCAAACCCCAAACATTGTCTTTCAGATGGTTTGGGTTGACTTGAGAGGGCAACAAGATGTGCCATTAGATAGTTGATTTCAGAAATAAAGCCCAAGGTCTAGAGAGACGGTCCAGTGCTTAAGAGCACTTGCTGCTCTTGCGGAAGACCAGGGTTTGGTTCCCAGCACCTGCATTGTGGCTTACAACCATCAGTAACTCCAGTGCCAGAGAATCCAATGCCCACTTCTGACCTCTGAAGGCGCTGTGTGCATGTGGTATGCATACATACATACACACAGGCAAAAACACTCGTGTTTAAATAAAAGGAATATTTTTAAAAGCCTAGTCATTAAGTATTTTCCTCTGTGATGTCAGGATGAATTTCTTAAAAAAGAAAAGATTTGTTTTTACTTACTTTTGTGTGTCTCTGTGTTTGTATGTGCATGTGTGCAGGTCCAGCAGAAGCCAGAAGACAGCACAGACTCGCCTGGAGGTGGAATGACGGGGGTGTGAGCCACCTGATGGGGTGCTGGAAACTGACCTCTGGTCCTCTGAAAGAGCAGCAAAGCATTCTAACCACTGAGCAGTCGCCAGCCCAGCAGCACGGAGTTTTCTTCTTCACTCTCTAACTCCACTGTAACAATTCCAGCGTTTGACAGATAAATGACACAGAAAAATTTTGCACATTCTAATTGGCTGCTGGATAACCAGCCAGAGCTAGGTCATGGGGCTTTATAAAAATAACATGTACATATATGCATACAAGAACAATTAGCAAAACGGGGGCCATGAATTTGAAAGAGAACAAGGAAGGATATACGGGAGTATTTGGAGGGAGGAGAGGGAAGGGGGAAATGATGAAATTATATTAAAATCTCAGAAAAACAAAAGAAGAAAAACAATTTATACTTGACTAACAAATCTACTTTTATAGTTTTTAATTCTACAACTGATTTGGTCCCTCAAGCTCCAAAATAAAATAAGGAAACCTCAGTGAAAGCAGCTGGCTTGGGAGGGTCATGACATGTGCTGTGATTTTTACCTCATTCCCTATGGAAATCCCAGCCAGGGGTTTGCGCTGCCTGCTGCATCTGATGGCAATGAGCAAGGACAGTAACTTCATGTTGGCCTATAGTTTTCTCTTCCAAGGAGAGATCAGCATACAAAGTGTCTGCTTGCTTATATCAGAGGCAGTCTCGCTAGGCTGTCCAGGCTGGCTTCCTGCCTGTCTTCAGAGGGAAGAGATCACAGAGAGTTTTCTTAACATTTGTTAAGAGAAAATGGTAACTCCTGACATTCCCTGCCTATTTTGAGTGGCTGTATGGCGTTATTCGTGGAGAAGAAAAGCCAGCCAACTTCTTTTTGCGTGGGCCAAGGTGCCTGGACACACAAAGCAAGGAGCACACAGACACTGGGTGGAGACACAACTTTCTGAGCTCAGATTCAACTCTGTACAGACCCATGCATAACACAGAAGACCCCTCCAGGCTCGCACAGGCAGGGAGAGACCAGCTGAGAGTCTGCGGCCGTGCGCTACGTGACGCGCGCGGGGTTCCGGGAACGCGGTTGGGTCCCGCTGGCCCAGGGCTCCCCGACACCGCGCCCGCTTTCCAGCACACTCCGGGCACATCCAGCCCCGCGGTGATCACGTTCCGGGGACAAGGGCTCGCGCCCTAGCTGCGAGCTGGTTGGCCCTGCCATCGGGCCGCTGATTGGTCCCAGGGACCAGCTCACGTGGTCGGGCTCTGATAAACTGCGTCCCGGCCCCGGGCGGTCAGTCGGTCAGTCGGCGGGCTGGACCGCGGCGCTGCATCCTCTAGGTGCTGGGTGCGAAGCTAAGCTGGGTGCGGCTGTCGCGGTCGCCGCTGCCTCTCGGTCCAATGAGCTGCACCAGGTAGGTTCAGTGCAACTCTGCTTCCTAACGGAGGGGAACCTGCAGCTGCTGGGACGTTGGGGGCGTCTATGGTTTTGTCTTCTCTGCAGATGGAGACCGCCAGGTTGATGGCTGAGTTGAATCGCACCGGAGGCGTGGAAGCGCTGGAATTGAGTTGTATTTCTTAGTGCTTTTTTGGGAGTCAGCCTCCCAAAGCAGAAACTGCCTTAGCGTGAGTCAGCTATAGCTGGGATTCCCTTGCTGAAGTGACTGTTGCCTTTGAGCTCAAAGACCCAAGCACTTGAGGGCAGCTTAGTTTGCACCCTGACATTGCTGGTGAGGTATTTAGGCTGTGGCAAAAGTTACAGGACAGTTTTGCATTCATTCGTTCCTCCCACTTGCCTTATCCTGGTTTGTCATAGAAAACTCAGTCTCAGAGTTTGAGCAAACTACCATTTTTAACTCTTGGCCGGAACTTAGAATTCCAACAAGCCGATACTAAAATTTACTATAAATGCAGAAGTGAAAAAACAAATAACAGCCCAACAAAAAATAAAAATAAAATCAACGAATAACAGCTCAACCGACCAGGCAACCAAGACCATCCCATGAAATTTGGTTGCGTCTCCAGTTGTGACTTAGTCCAAGAATTCTCTCTCATCAAATCCTGCCTGTTAACGGTTGTTAGACAAATACAGTTTGAGCTTTTGTCCGCTGAAAGTAATCCTGTCAGAAAAACTCCTAGAGCTGTTAAAGTGAGTTCTGTATACCTTCTTTACCGTCCACTTTGTGATGATACCCATTTGCCAGTGTGCTGTGCTTAGAAGCCAGACTCTCTCTCTCTCTCTCTATGATCAAAATATGTTATATACATGTATAAACTGTTAAAGAATAAATAATTAAAAATTAAAGCCAGACTGAAAAATGACACCCACTATATTTCATGTGCCTCTCATCTATAGGGTTGAAATTGGAAAATCCTAATTTCATAAGGGTGTCAGCATAGTGTGAGAGAAAAGGAAAGGCCAGAAAAAAAAAATCCTGATGGACGATTCTTGGTTTTATATTAAATACTGTTTTTGTCTTTCTACTTGTAAATACCACTTGCCCAAACAATAGAAAACACCAAAGAAGCACAAAACCAGTAGATTGTGTAATTCTGTCATGCCAAGATAATTAACATTTTAGTCTTTTTCCTTGTAAAGTTTTTCAGGATTTATAAATTCATATACCTACTATGTTTTTAAAGTGGTTCAATTCTCAGGTTATCAGTTTTTAAAAATACATGTTATTTTGTATATATATGTATGTATACAGCAGGTTACAAGACAGAGATATAATGAAGTGGTTGTTATTGGACAGAATGAGTATATCTGTTATCTTGGCAGCCAGCTTTTTCATTTACATGTAGACTTATCATGGGTATCTTTCTGTATGAGATGTAGGCTATTAAAGTTTTTCCCTTTAGTACATGAGATGTTGCTGGTGTTGCAGTTGGTCATTTGTGAAAAATTCGTATGAACTTGGTGAAATGCAAAAGCCGTTTTGACTTCACCTAAGAACTACACGACATTTAAAAAATTGCTTCATTGATCTCTTTTCAAGTGGATTGCTTCTCCAGAGAAGTAAAGCCGATTTAAGAGCCAAAATAAGACATAGTAGCCAGGAGGAGCAAGGGGGTCTGTCTGGGACTGTGATTATGGAAGAACCTGTCTGGTCAATAGACTCTCTGAGGGAGCTCTCAATACATTTTCACCTTGTTGGCACCACGCCATGAGGCTCCACGGTAGTGGTTCTAAGTCCCAGGAATCTGATTTTTTATTTTCCCTAAAGGAAAGAAACCCCTTAGGTCATGTTGACCTGATAGGTTTAAGAACCACTGACCCAGAACACAGCAGATATTCCTGAGAGCTGTGTCAGACATCATTGGATCCAACACTCTTATTTCTCAGATGGGGAAAGTGAACCACTCTGAGTGTTTCAGGCAGTTTACACATGGTCCAGTAGCCTGCCAAGCACAGAGTAGACTTCAGATCTAATCACCCGAGTGTTCTCCTCATCCTCATGTGTTACACCTCCCCATTCCTGCCCTCGCTGTAACTAGTGCATTTGCATGTGGGACCAGGGCCAGCCTGCTCCAGCTGTTGGTGATCACCCCTCTTGCTTTTCCATTCCAGAATGATCCATGTGCTGGACCCCCGTCCTTTGACAAGTTCAGTCATGCCAATGGATGTGGCCATGAGGATTTGCTTGGCTCATTCTCCACCCCTGAAGAGTTTCCTGGGTCCTTACAACGACTTTCAACGAAGAAATTTTGTGAACAAATTGAAGCCTTTGAAACCATGTCTCAATGTCAAGCAGGAAGCCAAATCACAGAATGAATGGAAGGCCCCGCACGACCAAGCCAAGAAGCGGGTCGTGTTTGCCGACTCCAAGGGGCTGTCGCTCACTGCTATCCATGTCTTCTCTGACCTCCCAGAAGACCCTGCGTGGGACCTGCAGTTTGATCTCTTGGACCTTAATGATATCTCCTCCAGCTTAAAACTTCACGAGGAGAAAAATTTGGTTTTTGACTTCCCCCAGCCTTCATCTGATTACTTAAGTTTCCGGGACCGCTTTCAGAAGAACTTGGTCTGCCTAGAGAACTGCTCTCTGCAAGAGCGGACAGTGACTGGGACAGTCAAAGTGAAAAATGTCAGCTTTGAGAAGAAGGTTCAGGTCCGGATCACCTTTGACACCTGGAAAACCTACACAGATGTGGACTGTGTGTACATGAAGAATGTTTATGGCAGCTCAGACAGCGACACCTTCTCCTTTGCCGTCGACTTACCCCGCGTCATTCCAACTGAGGAGAAAATTGAGTTTTGCATTTCTTACCATGCTAATGGGAGGGTCTTCTGGGACAACAACGAGGGGCAGAATTATAGAATTGTCCATGTGCAGTGGAAACCCGATGGGGTGCAGACACAGATGGCACCCCAAGACTGTGCATTCCAACAGGCGCCGCCTAAGACTGAGTTAGAACCCACAGTCTTTGGCAGTCCGAGGCTTGCTAGTGGCCTCTTCCCAGAGTGGCAGAGCTGGGGGAGAATGGATAACTTGGCCTCCTATCGATGAGTTAGACAGCCTGTGGACTAGCTTTGTCTGATCACAATCCTCATGCGATTCTAGGTCTGTATTGCTCAATATTAGGAAGTCTTAGTTACTTTCCTTCAGTAGGTTTAGGTATGAGCTCTTGGGGCCTGGCTATAGATAATATAGCCACTTGAGAATTTAGTGTTGGGGGTCTATGAGGGTGGTGCCACCCAGTCTTGTTTTGGAGGCTCAAGTAACAGCCTGGGAACTAGTTTTATAAAAGTAACACCTTTTGTGGGGTGCATTTCCCACTTCCCTTCAGTTCACTAGCTTTCACTTTGGACAAGGAAAGGTTTAAGGGCAGTTGATGGTGATGGAATGCTGTGGTAAGGGTGTGAGGAATGTGAAGTATACATGCTGAGGGCTCTGAGGCTCACGTCAGAGGGGGAGCAGGGGGGCTGATATCTAACCGTTGGTGGGAAACATGAAGTTATCTTGTGTTTCAGAGTGGGTTTTACAGGTTTCTCTTGAGGAAATAGCTCAAAGAGGGGAAAGAATTCCATTCTATGTATTCTTGCATAGAAAAATAAAGGGTGTTGGATGGTACTGGGGGAAGATGAACTGTAGTTCTGAAGAATCAAGATCTTGAGGGCTAGAGATGTAGCTTAGTTGGTAGGGTGCTTGCCTAGCATGCATGAAGCCCTTGGGTTCCAGGCCCAGCACCATAAAACTGGGGATGACAACACCGGCCTCTAATCCCATATGATAGGGTGGAGGCAGGAGGATCAGAAATTCAAGTTCATCCTTGGCACATAGAAAGTTGGAGGCCAGCCTGGGCTATACAAGACCCAGTCTCAAAGGAAAAGACACCAAGATTTTATGTAAATCCTTTCAGTTTAAATGTAGTCTATCAGAAACCATGTTTGGGGGAGTGTTGAAGCAAATCCAGCTTTGCAGTCTTAACCTGATAAGTGACTTTGTGATCAAGGCATCATTCTTGGGTTCTTGGTACAAAATGCTGCCTGACATCAGTCATGCTGTCACCAATGCCTAGCAGGATGTAGAGACTCCACATCATGTCGAAGACAGCTCTTTCAGTGCCTTGATTAAACCAGAACACTGTAGCTGTTTAAACTGGTTACCCGAATGGCCATCTAATAACTCGTGAATTTTGCTGGTGTTCTCCTAAAATACTGGTGTATTTCCGGGAGTGCTGTCAGAGTACACAACGCACATCCTTCATATTGAAGGTGACTTGTCTTTCTGCCACACTTTTTTGATGTGATTTGAAGTGGGAACTGATACTGGAGTCTCAGTGCAAGAATCCAATACCTCGCACATCAAAGTAGCGGTCTGTCTCATGCCTATTTTTGTCTTGCTGTTTTAATTTCAAGTCAAAATGCTTTTTAAGAAATAGATATGAATTATTTTGAATGTGAACTGTTTTGTGTGTACATAAATCCACTTTGTGAGATCCCGAGGGCGGGTGTCCTGGGATGTTTGCTGTTATTATTGTGCATGTCCTTTGAGGGGTGTTAAGAGAGTGCAGTGAATTTTAACATATGTGATCTGCCATGCTGGAAAAACACTATTGGAATAACTCCACTCTGACTGTATTTGAGGTTTGGCTAGCATCCATAAGTTCTCTGCAGTAAATATCTACATGGTCCCTCATGAGCCTCTCACTTTAAGAATAAATGTGCTTGGTAGAAGACCCGAGACTGTTTTCTTTCCCCAAACCATAACCAGTGAAACCAGAAGCTTAGCAACTGAAGTCCTCACGTTTTGCCTAGCAATGACCAAGCAGAGCTAGCTGGCTTGGGCTGGGAAATCGATCCACCTGCAGAGGGTCACATGCTTCAGTCTCATTAGTGACTCCAGGTCCTACCGCCTGACAGCTGGGGCTTGGGTCCAGAGGCAACAGCTGAGTGGCTATAACTGTTCCTACCTGTGGTTACTTCTTCTCTCACGTGCTCTCTGCTGGGTCAGGCTCACCTTGGATGCTACCTGTCACTTTTACGACGGGGAGGGGATGATGCTGGAAGTGTTGGAATGGCTCTTACTTTTTGAGCTCTAGTACCTCTCTGAGGGGTAGAACTTGGAACTGCAGAGGGAACCCCAGGAAGGGCCATGGGTGCTATAGTCTTTGGCAGAAGGGGAAGCACAGCTCTTCATGGTGAGCCAACAGGTCCATGAACCTAATAAAGCTGCTTTTCCAAGTTTGCCAAAAATTTTTATAGAAGTCTTCAACAGTATCTTTTTTTAAACCTTTCTTATTGAAAAAATTTTCATATAATATATTTTGATCATGTTTTTCCCTCTCCCTGAATTCCTCCCAGATCCTCCCCACCTCCCTACCTATTCAACTTTGTTTTTTCTCTCTCTTTTTAAAACAAACAACAGAAAACACCCCTCCCACACAAAATAGAAATCAAAATAAACAAGCAAAAGACCAATGAGACAAAAAAAATGGCCAAGCAAAGCAAAATGAGACAAAAAGTTTACAAAAATCCCATTGAGTTTGTTTTGTGTTGGCCTAGGAGTGGAGCCTACCCTGAAGTTTATGTACCCACTGACACTTCAGTGGAGAAATCTGAGTTTTCCTTTGCCAGTGGGGAAGCAGCTGCAGATAGCTTCTTGGTTAGGAGTGGGAGCCCATGTCTACTCCTCTCTCTCAGTGCTGGGACCCATCTGGCTTGAACCTGTGCAGGCCTTGTGTGTGCCACCGTAGTGAGTTCATGTATGCACCAGCCCTGTGGTGTCTGGAAGACCTGCTTCCTTGGTGTCCTCCATCCCGTCTGGCTCTTACAATCTTTCTGCCTCCTCTTCTGCAGAGTTCCCTGAGCCCTGAGGGAAGGGCTTTGATGAAGACATCTTATTTAGGATGGAGTGCTCCAAAGTCTCCCACTCTCTGAACATTGTCAGGTTGTGGGTCTCTGTTTAGACAATATCTTGAGTGGAAGGGGTAATCAATGACTAGCCTACTTGAGATGCTGCATTCTAAGGAATAAACTTTTATAACGTAGCACCCTCTGTCTGTGTCAGGGGCTATAAATCATAAGTCTGACCACAGATGTGTTTTATTTGGTACACAGGTTTTTTTGTTTTGTTGTTTTTGACAGGGACTGACTTTATAGCCTTGGGTGGTCTGAAATTCTCTATGTAGACCAAGATAGATGCAAACTTGAAGCACTCTGCCTGCTTCTGTCTCCTGAGTGCTGGGATTACAAGTGTTTGCCAGCACACGTGACACAGAATATTTTACTAAAAAATTATTGTCAAGGCATAATAAAGAGCAGACATACATAGAACACACAAATGCCATTTTTTTTCTTTAAAAACACCAGCCCTGTCCTCCTGGCAACAACTGTGTGGAGCTGAATAGCATCCGCCCCCTTTAGATAGGGCAAGCTGCCCTTAATAGGGCAAGCATGGAGTGTTTGCCAAAAGCTTCTACCCATGGCTGTATTCCGGTACACTGTTGGCCGGTTTCTGAAGGCTGTGGTCAGTGTTTTGTCCCTTCTGGATCTATTCATGGTAATGATTGTGTGAGGAACACTCTCTTCCAAGAGATGGACAAAACGCAAATTGAGGTTTGAAAACCGTGAGACTCAAATGTAAACTTTACAAAAGAAGAAAATAAGGTTGAGAGAGGGGGAAATGACCAGCCCAACCTGTGCCAGGCTGGTCAGTGGCTTTTGACCTCATGTTCCTTCCTGCTCTTGACATTTCTTGGAGTCTCCCATGAGACCCTACTTCTCCAGAGCTGGGAAGCCGAGAGGAGCTGTTTCTAGGCAGGCATTGTTCTGGCAGCTCTTCTGAGCTGCTGTGTCAGCTCCACTTGGTGCTGGCACCTTCGAGGGCTGCCTGAGGAAGGATCTAGTCAAAGAGGAGGGTGCTCCTGAGGAATGTAATTGTTCCCATTTCACATTCTGTTAGGAGTTCTGCCTGTTCGGAGAAACAATGCTGTCTTTAGGATTAACACAAGGGGGTGGTTAGATGACTCAGCAGTTAGGAGCTATTCTTGCAGAAGACCGGAGTTCAATTCCCAAGCACCCATGTTGGTTGACTCACTACTGCCTGTAGCTTTAGCTCCAGGGGCTCTGACACTCTCTTCTGGACTCTGTGACATGCATTCATACACACACACACACACACACACACACACACACACACACACACACACACTGGGGCAATAACTCAGTTGAAGTGCTTGCTAGAATGAGGACCTGAGTTTAGATCCCCAATATCCATGAAAACGAAAGCGTGGCATGGTAGCACAGGCTCTGTAATTCCAGTGCTGGGGAAGCGAGTCACAGGGTCCTCTAAGCACCTCAGCCAATCGATGGACTCCAGGTGCAGTAAGAAACCCTGTCTCAGTAAACAAGGTGGAGGGCAGTGGAAGAAGATACCTGATGTTGACTTCTGGTTTCCACATATATGCATACACACACACTCACACACACACACACACACACACACACACACATACAGATTTAACATGGAGGAATTACTTCTTTTAAGCTTGGTGAATGTTTAACTCCCCTGATTTTGAAGAGCAAGGTGACTAAGTGGCTCAGAGAAACTTTCTAGCATTTTTGTTTGCTTTTATTTTTGAGACAGGATCTCATGTAGCCCAGGCTGTCTTCAAACTCACAATGCAGCCAAGAATAACACTGAACACCCGATCTTCCTCCTTCTAAATGCTGAGATTGCAGGTATAGGCTACCACGCCTGGCTCCTTCATGGTTTTCTTTTTCTTTTTTTTTCCACATAGGTGATAAAATGGAGGCCCAGAGATTAAAACTTGCTTGAAATAAAAAATTTTCACACTATTCTGTTCTGAAAAAGAGAAGTTTAATTTACTAAAGGAAGGATTCCATCGCTTTCTAAATTTATGAGTCTTCTTTTATATTGAAAATAGTTATTTTCATTCAGTATATTCTGATCACAATTTCCCCTCTTTCATCTTCTCCTAGTTCCTCCCTACTTCCCCACCCATCCAACTCCAAGCCTTCCTTCTCTCTCTTTTTAGGAAAAAAAACAATAAAAGACAAAACAGAATAGAGCAACAACAAAAAACCAAACAGAAAAAGAAAACAACAAATAAAACAACCAAAAGACAAAGCGTGAAAAGCACATGCACAGGCAGAGACACATACATGCCCACACAGAAAACCATAAAACACAGAAGCAGAAACCATGGGTAAGGTAAAACACACACACAACAAACACACAGCCTGGGCAAAGCAGCAGGAAACACAGTTTTGATGCCAGTGTGGAAAAGAGGGAGGCAGGGAGGGAAAGAGGGCGAACGGGGATGCACAGAGAGACTGAGACCTGGGGGTAACAGGACCGGATTTAAATTTGTTCTACCACTGTGTGGTAAGATATTCACCAATGACTGGGTATTTCCAAGCCTCAGTGTTCTCGTCTTTAAATTGGGAATGTTAACAACTTAACTGCTACTCCATAGAGTGTGAGGATAAGATGAGCTACAGATGGAGTGCTTAACAAATTATTGGGCCAATAATAAGTGACATATATGTCAGTACTAAAACTAATCAATTCATTCTACGTCCGAATCTCTTGTCAGTTTAATTCTGTAACATACATCTTCTTTTTCAAGAAAATAGAGGGAAAGATGTAGCATGAATCTTAAAGAGTCTTATTAATAAAATCAAACCTGAAGCCAGGTATTGGGGTGAACGCTGGAAGATCAGAGAAGCAGAATAAACCACAGCCACCTCACCTGGCCAACTTCTCAGCTTCTCACCTGTTTCCTCAGACTGGAAGCCTCTGAGTTCTCATCCAAATGGATCTCAGCTGAACTGCTACTCAAAAGCCTAAAAGCATAACCAGCCAAAATGCTTCTAGTTTCTGTTCTTCACGCCTATTATACCTTTCTGCTTTCTGCCATCACTCCCTGGGATTAAAGGCTCACTTTCTGGGATTAAAGGCGTGAGTCACCATGCCTGGCTGTTTCCAGTGTGGCCTTGAACTAACAGAGATCCAGATGGATTTCTGCCTCCAGAAGGCTAGGATTAAAGGTGTGAGTGCCACTATTTTCTGGCCTCTATGTCTGTCTAGTGGCTGTTCTGTTCTCTGACCCCCGATAAATTTATTAGGGTGCACAATATTTTGGGTAACATAATACCACCACAGAAAGACAGAATTTAGTTAATGTATAGTCTTCAGAGAGTATCTTCCCCCTCTCCACTTTTGAGACCATGTCTTTCTAGGTAGCCCAGGCTGGCTTGGAACTTACTATCTCTGGTCTCTCCTTCCTGTGTGCTGGGGTCACAGGGGTGTGCCATTATGCCCAGCTGCCACCCCTCTCCTGGCAAACAGACTCAGGCCTGGTCAAGGCTTGCCAAAGCTCTCGGTCTTTGGTTTACTCCACTCACTCCTGAGTTCAGACCCTCTTTGGTTGAGCATTTGGTGTCTACTCTCTCTCCTGGAGGGTTCTGTGTTTCCTCGGCACAGGGAGAGTGAGCCTCCGCGCCTCCGCCCCCGTTTGGTTTGTTAAGCACCTTCAGTGGAAAACAGGGCGAGTGCTAGGTTTAAGTCATTTGCATGCCCTTCCTCAAGATATTGACATCTTTAAATTCTTCTCTTTTCAGTACCATTGCCCTCTCCCAGGCAGAGCCCAGGGTTTCAGTTTCTTGCCCTTACCCCACAGCAGCAAACACACCCAGGTGAAAACAGCTGTGAGTCAGTATAGCCTAATCACGAAATCCTGGTAGGTCGAGCTTCAATGCCTTCAGATACATGCGGCAAAGGGCTATGGACCTGAAAGACACTTGGTACCAGCAAGCGAAATGAGATGAACCTGACCTCCAGCGTACCAGAGAGACAGCGAGGACTAATGAACGGCACAAGATGGCCAATGGACCATTGTAACAAAGGCTATGGGCCATGGAATTGAGTGGGCACAGGCCGTCTCCATGTGCCATTGTGAAAGAGAGAGAGGGAGAGAGAAGGGGGGGAGAGAGAGAGGTTGAGGGTGCACACCTCATAGGAGGAAAAGTGGAAGAGAGAGAGAGAGGAAGGGGAGGAGTTTTTCCTTAGAATGAGGCTTTTACATCAGGACGCAGGGTGGCACCAAGGGGTAGGATTTCAAGGGCCAGGTCAGAATATTAACACCCACCCCCTACCGTTTTGGCCCCAGACTATCTTGGGGGATGCCCTGCCATAGTCTCCTGTCTCTGGTTAACAGCTTGTGAATTGATACTTCCGGGTCCAAGTTGGATCCTTAGACACTCTTGGGGTGCCTTCTATGAAATTTATCCAAATTGGGGTTGTTTCCGCACCATACACCTCATCCAGATTTACAAGTCAGCCTTCTACTCTTGCCCCGTTTCTCTCTGACTCTGTCTGTGTCTCTGTACTGCCTGCCTCAGGTCCCTGCTCACCGCTGCCTGCCTCTTATGCCTGCATCAGATCCGTTCTCTCTGTTCCTGACTGCTCTCCAACCTGAACTGCTTAAATGTCTCGTTCTTCTGTTCACTCTGTCTGTGTTCGCTCTGTGTTCTTCCGCCCCATGCTAAAATTCTACCTGCCCACGGTGGGCTGCTTCATCTGACATGGTTTAAAGTCTTGTCTTCCTGTTAAAAAGTCCCATCTACTTTGTGTGTATGGATGGAAATGTGGCCACAGTATGCTTGTTTTTGACTGGTATTGAATGCCCAAGTTTATGTGTTCCATGTTTCTTGGTAACAACTTCTAGTCCTGGGTTTTGGAACCAAGTTGATAAGTATTGGGCCCCTGGTCATTGGGTATCTTATGCTGCCACTGATGTAATAAGCCAATGAAATCAAATTAATAAGACCAGGTTTAATAAACAGAGCAAAGCAACTCCCGGGTGACTCGTGGAAAGGCAGGAGAGAAAATCACATGACAGGTCTAGCGACCAAGTCTTAAACACGCTATAGGCATGGTCTTGAGCAGTCCCTAGGGGAGGAGCTGATCTTTGGCAGGCTTTCTGAGGGTGGAGTTTGGAAAGGGAAGCTCCAGAGGAGATTTCCTCAACACTCTGAATAGCTTCAGAAACTGCAATGTTTTGAAATGACTTGCATGGGTGTTTGTCGTGGCTTAAATGGGAAACATTCCTGCAAAGGTTCCTGTGTTGGAGGCTTGGTCTCTGGCGGGTGTATTGTCTGGAGGTAGTAGAAACTTTAGATGAGGCCTAGCTGGAAGAAGGTGGTCACTGGGTGCTTATCTCCAGCTTCTTCCTCTGGGTGGGTCTGAATGAGTCATGTAGGGTGAAGAGTCTCAGTGCATAAGCCTCTGCACATGCTCCTGTCCTCATGACGCTTTTGACTTCCCTCAGGCACAAACCAGGAGAATCTGCAGACTTCAGGTTGAGACCATTGAAATAGAACCAAAATAAACTGTTCCTCAAGTCCCGCCCCCCCCCTCCCCCCGCCCGCCCGTATTTGTCAAAGTAACAAAAGAGCTAAGTAGCACAGTGTTTTCTAGGCTGTTCTAGGTAGTCTCACTAGGGACATTAGTTTACAATGACTAACTGTAACAGTCTTACTCATCACAGCTTCACTGAAATAACTTGTTTATTTAGTTCATGTCTCATTTGCACTGCTTGGTTTTTTTGGTCAACGTGACACAAGTTAGAGTCGTCTTGGAAGAAGGAACCTCAGCTGAGAATCGCCTCTAGCAGACTGGCCTGCAGGCAAGCCTGTGGGGCGTTTTCTTTATTAATGATTGGTGTGGGAGGGCTCAGCTCACTGTGGGTGCCATGACTGGGTAAGTGGTCCTGGGGTATATAATGACAGCAGACTGAGCAAGCCAGTAAGCCTGGTCTCTGCTTCAGTTCACGTCTTGGCTTTCCTCAGTGGACTACGACCTGGGATATGTAAGTCAAACCCTTTCCTCCTCAAGTTACTTTTGGTCATGGTGTTTAATCACAGCAACAGAAAACCAAGACACTCCTCCCATGTGAATTTCTTCTAGAAATCTAAGGAAAGGGTCATAAGCATGACTGACTGTGGTAAAAGTTGAAGGATGGCTAGGATCCTAGCCAGGACAGTTATCTCACCTTTTTTCTCGGGAAACACTTTGCAGATTATTCTAGTATCTAGAGTGTGTTTGATGGCATGGACAAAGTAATGTCATGATGATGACCACATGATGGCTTAGGGTTTGAAAACACAAAATCAAGGAGAAATTCTGTTATCCTCTGCAAAATCTGCCCAGTAGAAAACACTTGAAATGATTGATAAAATACTTTTTTTTTTTCTTTTGGTTTTTCGAGACAGGGTTTCTCTGTGTAGCTTTGCGCCTTTCCTGGAATTCGCTTTGGAGACCAGACTGGCCTCGAACTCACAGAGATCCGCCTGGCTCTGCCTCCCGAGTGCTGGGATTAAAGGCGTGAGCCACCACCACCCGGCGATAAAATACTTTTAAATTATATATCTATATTTTAAAGGAAATGCTGAGCTGAGCTGAAAGAATGGCTTTAAAATAGGCCTTCTCTGCCCTACTGAATAAAGATGACACACAGGTTTCAAGGGAAGTAAATGTGTACTGAAGCTGCCACTTGTCTTGAACACACGTGCCCATCCCTACGTAATGGATGGAACTCAGGTTCTTAGGCTTGAAGGCAAGTGACTTTACCCACTGAGCCATCTCACTGGCCCACCAATATACTTTCAGACAGTTGTGTTTACCCTAGAGTCAGAAGACAAAGGATTGGAGGCCATTATTGTGCTAAGAAAAAGAACATCACCCCTTTTACATGAAATCCAAACTAGGAAAGATGCCTGTCTCAACATTAGCTCTACAAATATGGAAAAAACAAAACACAAAACCCTCCTAAAGTTTATTACCATAACTGCGCTGTCCCATGAATTTGTGATCTCCATTCACATTTGTCTTAGTTTGTTTGAGACAGGGTCTTCTGTGGCTACTTGCTGGCTCTGACTTGGTTACTCTTCACTCTGGATTGTTTTCTCTCCACCTATCAAGTGCTAGGGTGTGCACCATGATGCCTGGATACATATTCTTTATATTCTGAAACCCTCAAGCCAAGAATTAAAAGAAAAATCTATTTGATCACTTTATTCAGGATAATTGAGCCATCCCAGTATACCTATCAGTAATTCTTTTAAGTTTTGCTGTATTAGAGGAAATAATAAATCACAGCAAAGAATGGCAAAGATAGTCATAAATAAAGCTGAAATTACAATGAATGCATTCTGCATAGCAAACTAGGGGAAATGGAAAAATTATGTAGAGACCTGGAAAATGTTTTTTATACAGAACACTTCATTTCCTGAAATTCTGGGTAACATGATTAATTCAGTCCAGGGCACACATGAGTATAATATGCTAGATTACAGGAAATAAAAAATAATAAATTCTTCAAATTTCTCTATGATAAATGTGATTTTACTGTTCCTCCTGACAAGAACTGGAGTCATTTCTACAACTTGGATGGTTAAGGATTTGAAGTTAGAACTTGATGGATGTGATATTCAAAACCTAGAACTCCAGTGTTATGGAATAATCTTTTTGTATACTGTGAAGATGTGTCTTTGCCAAGGTGCCTTCTGATTGTTTTATATAAGAGCTGACTAGCTGGTAGCTAGGCAGGAGGTATTGGTGGGACAGCCAGACACAGAGGACACTGGGAAGAAGAAGGGCAGCATCTTAGGAGTCACAAGAGATGCAGAGAGAAACAAGATGAATGTGCTGTGTTGAAATAAGGTACAGCCACATGGCAGAGGGTAGATAAGAAATATGGGTTAATTTAAAATGTAAGAGTTAGCTCATGACAAGCCTGAGCTATTGGCTGAGCATTTATAATTAATATTAAGCCTCTTTGTGGTTATTTGGGAGCAGCTGCTGAGACACAGAAAAACTCCATCTACACTCCAGGCTGCCTTGCAGCCCCTGTCACTCTCTCCTTCCCTTTTTCTCTCTCTCTCCCCTCCCCCTCTCTCTTTTTCTCCCTTCCTCCTTCCTCCTTCTCTTTCTCCTTCCCTCCCTTACTTTCTAAATTAGGATGCAAAGTAATGGGTTTCATGATGGTATTTTCATCCACATCAAGCCAAGAGCTTATTAAGAAATACTTCCTGGTTGTACTGACCACAGGTGCTCCATACAGGCTCACACACAAGCTCTCACTGTACATGAACATTTAACCTGTGCCTCAGGAAATTTCCATCAAATATGAGTTCACACACAAAGCAACTAAAGGGCAAATCCTTTGTCAGGATGCATAAAAATTCAAATGAGAGAACAAAAATATAAATGCAATGAAAATTTAATAATTATAGTTAATACAGAGAAAAGTAGATTGTGAAAAAATTTATTATAATGTACATGAAAACTTGAAAAAGACAAATTTCTAAGAAAGTGTGCTGCATCAAAATCATCTCAGGAAGAAACAGTAAAGTCTGATGAGGCCTGTAGAATAGCTGTTCTCAACATGTGGATAGTGACCCCTTTGGGGGTGGACCAACCTCTTCCCAGGGGTCGTATATCAGACATCCCACATATCAGATATTTATATTACAATTTATAACAGTAGCAAAATTACAGTTACAAAGTAGCAACAAAATAATTTTATGGTTGGGGGTCACCACAGCATGAGGAACTGTATTAAAGGGTCACAGACGGCATTAGGAAGGTTGAGAACCACTGGCGTAGACTGTTCAGATTAATATTTTAAAGCTGGGTGTTAAAACTCCAACCAAAAATGAAATATCTGGCTGGCCCAGGTGTTTTCTTGAAGTTTTTCCAAAAATTCAAAGATCAACCATTTGCCTCCCACAAAATATCTCATATTCTATAAAAAACAAAGAATATCCTTCAACCTCATGTGCAAGTTAACATAACCTCAATAGTGAAGACTGCAAGTATATATATATAAGCCAATTTCATAGAGAGAGGTATATCCTTAGAAAGGTAGATATAAAAATTTATATACAACCAATTATTGAAGTGAACCTAATAGTATACTAAAAGATAATGCATTATGATCAAGTTAAATGAATTCCAAGTGTTATCAAACTTGGGGGTCACAACCTGTGCTCCAAGTCAGGCCTGTCCACCCCTCTAAGCTAATTAACAGAGCCAAATTAAAAGTGGAAAGCAGAAAAGGGAGATTTATTCATGTGGCCACATTGAGAAGAGGATCAAAGAGATCCAGCAAAGCCCTCAAGCCAACCTTTGAAGTCCTGAAGTGAGAGCAAAGTTTAAATAGAGGGCCAAAGGTGTGTAGATCCAAGCAGTCCTGGTCAAGGTGCAACGCACACACCAGTGACTCACCATTACCTGGGCTTCAGTCTTATCCAGTAAGGTGGCCTGAAAGGTTGTTGGAACTGTGTGAGAGCTCCTTTCGGGACACAGGTTCCCCCTCTGACTGGTGTCCTTTTCTTCTCATAGCATGAGAGTCCTAGGGGAATCCCCATTACTTTGGGGTCTATTGTTTCAGTAGTTTGCTAGTCAGGCTAAGAGACACAAGTATCTCTTTAAAATTTCTTCATTTCTGGCAAACCAGTTATGCAAGCAATATAGGAATTAGTTTGACATTAGAACTTTGATCACTGTAATTTTACCTTATAAGCATACTGAAGGAATAAAAGTAGTCTAGACAGACTTCCGGGTAAGATGGTGGCCTATATATTGCTTTCTATGACCCAGTGAAGAAGTTTTAGGATAAGAAAAAGCAGAATCTTCCAAAGATGGAAAGAAAGAGTTTGGAAATCCACAGAAGGAGTGACAGGGAGGTTGAGTACAGAGAAACAGAAGGACACTATACAGAAAGAAGAAACACCAAGATGAGTACCACTCCTATCTGTATTTGGGAGTTTTCTATGTCCCACCTGGCCCACGGTCGGGACAAATCTCTTACTCACAGTCCCGCAGCCTTTTATAATATAATCACACAGTGGCTTATATTAATTATAACTGCATGGCCATGGCTCAAACCTTTTGCTAGCTAGTTCTTATATCTTAAGTTAGCTCATAACTATTCATCTATGTATTGCCACATGTTCCATGGCTTTACCTGTGTATTATTACATGTTGTTCCTTAGGCAGCTCACTGGCATCTCCCCCTGCCTTCTTCCTGTCTCACTTGCCTCTTAGCTGCCTTGCCATAGGCCAAACGGCTTTATTTATCAACCAGTTAGAGCAACACATATTCGCAGCATACAGAAAGACATTCCCTCATCACCTATCACTTGGCTCCCTGGAGTCGTGAAGGGGAGCAGAAGCCTCATCCAAAAGGTAAGCCAGTGGTCCTGGTGAAAAGAGACTGGCAGTCCTACCTTACAAGCCCATAGCTCTCATTATTGAGCCCATTGCTCAAATTAAACCACAAATCCGTTTGTGGGTCTTGCTGAGAAAGCGACTTCTCTGGTGACAGGCTCAACAGCAAAGAATTCCCAGTTCAGAGGGCTATGGCTGGGGACCATCTTGAAAGAAAACCTGTTGTCTAAAACTGAACTAGCCCTGGGATATGATAGTAGGGGACAACCACATGTCAGGGAGCTTGGATTCAACCTGCCCAAGCCCCAGGAGGAGAGATAGTCTCTAGATGGGATGATGGGAGACAGCTGTAGACAGTGTAAGGGCCAGACACTGACAAGGATTGACGTAGGTGTTGAAGTGTATAGGGAAAGACAGCTTGCCCTAGACACCTGGGAACAGGCCTCAATATGGAGTATGGTAGCCCTGAGCCTGAGGTCAGTGGATAGTGCAACCTGTGGAGTCATCTAGCTGCCATAAAGTTCACTGTTGTTTTAAAAAAGTCTGGTCGGCTGAAAGGAACAATACATGTGCACATACACATGTGGACACACACACACACACACATCAAATACGTACATAAATACCTTAAATGTAAATGTTCAGAACAGCTGATTGAACTAAGGGACAAGATAAATAATGTTAGAGCTGAGGTTCTAGAACCATTAGAGGGAAAAGTAGAGAAACAGGTCTAGGCAGACTTTCTGAATAGAACTCCAGTTATTCAGGAAGTGATGCCAGCCATCGGCAAACATGAAATTAAAAACCTTCTGCATAACAAAGGAAACAATGGAGTGAAGAGACAGACTACAGAATGGGAGGAAATCTATCTGTACATCTGATAGAGGATTAATCTACAACATGTGGTGATAGATTGTTTATCAAATAAAGCTTGCCTGAGGATCAGAGGACAGAGCCAGCCACTAGATTAAACATAGAGGACAGGCAGTGGTGGCACACACCTTTAATCCTAGCATTCGGGAGTCACACGCCTTTAATCCCAGCACTTGAGCTCTCATGCCTTTGCTACCAGTATTTGGGAAGCACACAGGCCATTAATCCAGCACTAGGGAGGAAGTGAAATGGCTGGGTGGAGAAAGGTGTATAAGGTGTGAGGGGACAGGCAGGCTGAGGACTCAGAGGCTTTCAGTCAGAGGATTTGTGGATAGGATCTCACCTTCCATTCGGCCTGAGGATTTGGTAGTGGTGAGAAGTTTCTCTAGTGGCTTGTTCCTTTGTCTCTCTGATCTCTCAGCATTTACACCAATATCTGGCTCTGGGTTTTTTTTATTATTACACCTTTAGGAATTAGTGCAACAACAATATAGAAAACACTCAAAAAACTAAGCAAACCAAACAACCCAATCAAAAAATGGGATAATGAAGTGAATAAACAGTTCTCAAGAGATGGGACACAGATGATTAAGAAGCGTGAAAGTGTGTTCCACCTCACTAGCCATCAGAGAAATGCAAATTAAACCACACTGAGTGTCCATTTCCTCCTAGTCAGAATGGCAGTCATCGAGAAAGCAAAAGAACATCAAAGGCTGGTGAGGGTGTACACAAAGGGAACTCTTCTTACACACTAATGCACTAGTACAGCCACTGTGAAAACCAATGTGGTGGTTTGCCCCACCCCCCCAAAAAGAAAACCACTAAAAATTGATCCTCCATACAACACAGGTGCATCACCTCTGGGTATTTACCCAAAGGACGTCAAGTCAACGTATCACACAGATGATTCATGTTCACCACAGCACTGTTCATGATAGGCAAGCTGTGGAACCAGCCTGGGTGTCAAAAACAGAGGCATGGATAAAGGAAATGTGGTAATATACACAATGGAATTCTTTCCAGCTACAGAGAAGAACACGTTATATTACTTGCAGGAAAATGGATGCAAGTGGGGCTAGTTATATTAAGTGAGTTAAGTCAGTCTCAGAATGACAAATGCCATGCTTCCTCTGATGCGGTTCCTGGATTTCATGTGGATATGTAGAATAATGTCTGCATATATTACATAGAAGTAAAAGCAAAGCTGTTCTCAGAATGACAAATGCCATGCTTCCCCTGATGCGGTTCCTGGATTTCATATGGATATGTAGAATAATGTCTGCATACATTACATAGAAGGAAAAGCAAAGCTGTCTAGGGGAACAAAGGAGAGTGGTAGGAGGGGAAGAGGTGAGAGGCAGGAGGGTAGCATGCATGAGGGGACTCCACTCAATGTATGATATTTGCTTGTGTGAAAACGTCCTGATGTAACAGTACCACGTACAGTGAACGTACAATGTGAGAATTTAAATACAAGATCCAGCTATCTATTGTCTCCAAGAAACAACCCCACCAGTAAAGACACCCACAGACTGAGAGGCAAAGGGTAGGAGTCAATTTATCAAGCAAACAGAAGCCCCAAGAAGCTGCCGCAGCTATTCCAATATCTGGAACCAAAAGTTAGAAGAGATGAAGAAAGCTACCACATAGCAATAAAGGGAACAGTTCACCAAGAAGCCATCTGTTTTCTCCCAACTTCATAAGGCAAACACTGTGTTTATATCCAGATAGGTCCTGTGCAGTAGTATTGGGGAACTTCAGTACTTCATTCTCATCTTTAGGTAGGTTCCCCCAAACTAAAAATCAACAAAGAAATGGCAGAATTAAACTATATCACAGACCAGATGGACTCAACAGATGTATACATAATATTCCATCCAACACATACAGAACATCTGTTGTTCTTGTGTTCTTCTTAGAAGACCGTAGAACCCTTTCTAAGATAGATCACGTTTTAGATGACTAAGCAAGTCTTTAAAGATTTAGTTATTTTATTTTTTACGTGTTGAATGTTTTGCTTGCATGTATATATGTGCGCCACATGCATGCCTGGTGCCCATGGATCCAAAGAGGGCATTGGATCCCTTGGAACTAGAGTAGTGAGTGGCTGTCTCCAGTCTGTCCGAGCAAGGCTTAATAAATACAAAAGAATAAAATTAATTTTTTGTATCTCAACAAATTATACTGAAATAAAGCTATAGCTAAGAAACTAGATACATATCTGTCATCATGCATAAAACAATCACTTTAGGATGTAAGACCTTGTCTTTGGGTTTCTATTGCTGTGATTAAAAAAAAATGACCAAAGGCAATTTGGGGAGGAAAGGGTTTATTTATATTTACAACTCTCAGGTCATACTCCATCACTGGGAGAAGTCAGGGCAGGAGCTCAAGGCAGTTTCCTGGAAGCAGGAACTGGGGCTGGACGGATAGAGGAACACTGCTTACTGGTTTGCTCCTATTAGCTTGCTAATACAACTGCTTTCTTACACAACCCAGGACCACCTGCCCAGAGGAGGCACATTCCACAAAGGGCTGGACCTTCCCACGTCATTTGTTAATCAAGAAAATGCTCCACAGGGCAATGTGGTAGGGACGTTTTCTCAATTGAGGTTCTCTTACAAAATGACTTTAGTCTTTGTCAAGGTGACCTAACCAGAACAGACCTGCAACTGGAATTGCCAGAGCAAAGCATGGGCAAAATACTGCGAGACAGAGGAATAGGCATGGACTTCCTGGAAGGAACTCCAGTAGCACTGGAAATAATCCCAAGAATAACAAATGGAATTGTGTGGGATGAAAATAATTTGCCTAGATAGCAAAGGAAACAATTAGGTTGAAAATAAAGCCTACATAATGGGAAAAAAAATCCTTGCCAACTATACATCTGACAGGAGATCAATATCTAGAATATATTCCCCCCAAATTTAATCCAATCAATAAATATGCTAGTGAATTGAATAGATGATTCTCAGAGGAATTAATACAACTGGCCAACAGATATTGAAAATTCCTAACCATCAGGGAATTGCAAATTAAAACCGCTCTGAGATATATGAGTACTACATTTACGTCTTGGGCAATGTCCTCATGGAATTAGCAATGACTATTTGTTAATATACCAGTCTATGTTATGTTTTACTTACCTTTTCTTATTTTTAACTCTGTAATGTACCAGTACCCTCACCATTTTACGAGTAAGAAGGCTCAGGCACAGAGCAGTTAAATCACCTGGCCAAGGTTATGCAGACAGTTCGTAAGGGCCAGATATGACCCATGAATTGTGATTCCTCAGTGTGGGTATTTCATAGACAAAGGCACTAAGCATGCTGTGATTCTGAGAACTCCCAGATGGTCTTCAGCGATTTATATGGCATGAATTGAGCTGGCATGAATACAATTGACCAGCTTGTATCTTAGGTCTATAAACAGTAGTCTGAGCTGAGGAAGGGTGTACTCAAGGTTTGAGGGGAAAGGTAAGGGCTCCTTTTTCATCCTTCAGGCCAAGGCAGAATGAGTAGTACCTTAGAGGAAATACTATTGTCATATTTACTGGTGGAACATCTGCCTGGAACACCTGCTGGGCCCTGCTGTTGGCCCCGTTCTAGGAGAAAAGCAGCTGTGAAGAGAGAAGGCTGGTGATAGACGAGGCACCTTCTATGGCTTTGCAGGCAGGATGGCTGAATATTCCATGGGCCAAAGGACATGGAGGAAAGTACTGGGATTGGGTTGACTTGCAGGCTGCCACTCAAGGTATCACTCTGGCCAAGGCTATCCCACAACAGGACCTGTGAGGTGAACAACAACAGGAGGCAAGAGCTGGGGTTGAGGGGGAGCTGCTTAATCCCCACATCCTCTTTGCCCTTTCTTACTGACCAGAAAAGCCACAGAGAGGAGAGGAGAGAGTAGATGCTGCTCCAACCCATCCAATTCATCCCCTCTCACAGCAAGACTCATTTACTATGGCAGTCTGATGGTTTTAGATAAAATAAGATGTCCGAGGTAGAGTCTAAACTGGTTTGAACTAAACTTGAGTAACTGAAAGTAGACTTTGTGTGAAATATTTTAAAGGCATGGAGAGAGGAGGGAAATGATTTGACATAGCATAGTTGAGGACAATGGAAAAAAAGGGAAACAACATTACATCTGTGTTTGAAACTTCTCTGTGAACTGGTCCATGTATTTTCACATGTGCTGACTTATGGAGTCTCTCTCCTGGTGTGGAACAGTCTTTGTACACTGTAAATATGTATTACTCTCATTGGTTAATAAAGAGCTGACTGGCCTATAGCTGGGCAGGAAGAGATTGGATGGGAGAGCCAGACTAGGAGGATGCTGGGAAGAAGGGCGGAGTCTGAGGAATTGTGAGCTAGACTTGGAAGAAGCAACATGGAAAGTTCATAGATGAGCTAAATGAGCCTCAGGGAAAGACATAGATGAATAGAAATGGGTTAATTTAAGTTGTAAGAGCTGGCTGGAGACAAGCCTAAGCTATCAGCTGAGCATTTATAATTAATAATAAGTCTCTGTGTGGTTATTTGGGAACTGGCTGGCAGGACAGAAAAGTCCGCCTACAAATGGCATTCCAACGTGGGGCAAGGCTGTGTATACCCACATAAAACCTAAAAAAGATTAAGAAAACTTTCCAAACACACAAAAACAGAGCCAGACACATTTTCCTAGTCTAGCAGTCTCTCAAGAGGGCAGTGATGCAGAGAGGTTTCTTCTAGCCGTTGCCTATGGGCTTGAGCTGCCAGAGCAAGCCCCGCCAGCATGCCATGAACTAGTTGCATGGAGGGTTTAAGTTTTGCTCATGCAGAAAGAAAATATTACAGATGAGCAGTAAAGATAGACTCAGATGGAAAACCTCTTAACAGGTTGCTGTGTGTTTAAAAATGTACATAGGCTTGAGAGAGAAAAGAGAAGGGATATATACAGTCATAGAAAAAATAGTTTAAAAATAATAAAGTTTTAAAAAAGGGAATAAAGTTTAAAAAGCCACATAAAAATGGAAAATACATGGGGAATCTGGATCCTGTATGTTACTGTGTTGTCTAAATTTTCTGATTGCTGATGGAATGACAGCTGCTAAGACACATTGGATTATGAAAGCTGCTGGATTAAACCAACCTATATAGTTTAAAAATATCTTGACTTCAAAATGGAAGTCAAAAGGTGTTTTGCTTTGGGGGAGAGGTTATGCTTTTATTTTCATAGGAAATGAGAGGCTGTGGATTCATTCCAGATTGATATGGTTCAGGTTTGATCGGAGAAGAGTCCCTGAAAATCCTCACTACAGACACAAAGAAATAAACCTAGAAAAACTATAAAACATGTAACATATATTTTACCTGTTCAAACATAAAACAACAACAACAAAAAATCCTCTTTGGCAAACTTGTGTACAACACACAGTCGATACTTGTATTAATGCAGATACACATGTTATCTTTGATAGTTTATGTATTTTCAGAGCAAGGCGACCAGATACCAATCAAAATAGATGGCCCAGGTGATCCAACATCTCAGAACACCTCTGTTGCAGTTTCCTCAGAGTTCTGCATCCAGAACAACTTCGAGGCTGCTGGCTAAGATGATCCTGCCTCACAAACTACTCCAGCCAAGACCTAACAATTATCCTGACTTTCTTAAGGTTCCCCCAAAGATACCAGATTCCACAGGCAACAAGAAGTAGTCTAGATAATGATTCCCACATTCCCAAGAGATGGGGTATGGGTGGGTTTTGGTTATTCAATGGATAATAAATGTTTGCCATTGTTTAGGGGGGTTGGTTACAAGTTGCTATTGGGCATAGCCAGAAAAAAGCTAAACAAAAGAGTTAAAATCAAAGATCTCTTTCTAAAGGAAAAAAGGAGGATGTGGTATAGGAATGATAGGCAAAAAGAATAGATTAGTGAATCTACTTAATCAAAAAAGCAACTGTTAATCTCAAAATATTTTACATTGGTATGGATTTTGGTTTATTGATACAAATTTAAAGTTAATTTTGTTATGCTGTATGTATGTTTCTACTCTTGTTTAGGGTATTGTGTTTATGCAGCTCATTAAAAAATGTAGTATATAATTAAGAAATACAGGTTAATAGTCATCTACAATAATCAAACTTATAGCCAAATTAGGATGTTTTCAAGGTCATTCACAGATATATTTAGATAGATAGAAGATCTTCAAACACTTCAAAGACTTATAGAATATGACATTTAATATGTTTAATAACCTAAGGCTTTTCATGACAGTGAGACATGTTTGCTCCTGACAGTACCAATTTACTTCAAAAGAAGATGATGGGCATCAAAGAACCTCCATTTGGAGTTTGCTTTCTTTGTGGCAAAAGTTAGCCACTTGTCAAGAAACTGCCCTTATCTCTACTGCTGACATTATACTGTCCAAACTGGACCAGCAGGACACAAAAGAAAGAGACTGTCAAACTTTGCCAAGACAAAGTAGGACAGTCCTTCAAAATTCCCTGCTTCTCAAAAATCTCTATCAGATATATTAGGCCTGTAGGCCAAAGTTGGATGCCCCAATGTGGTGGTATTGTGTTCCCCAAAATATTGTGCACCCTAATAAACTTATCTGGGGTCGGAGAACAGAACAGCCACTAGATACAGAGGCTAGAAAATGGTGGCACTCATACCTTTAATCCTAGCATTCTAGAGGCAGAGATCTACCTGGATCTCTGTGTGTTCAAGGATACAGCCAAGCATGGTGACTCACGCCTTTAATCCCAGAAAGTGAGCCTTTAATCCCAGGGAGTGATGGCAGAAAGCAGAAAGATATAAGGCTTGAAGACCAGGAACTAGAAGCTTTTAGCTGGTTAAGCTTTTAGGCTTTGAACAGCACAGTTCAGCTGAGATCCATTTGGATGAGGACTCAGAAGCTTCCAGTCTGAGGAAACAGGATCAGCTGAGGAATTAGCAAGGTGAGGTGGTTGTGGCTTGTTCTGCTTCTCTGATCTTCCAGCATTCACCCCAATACCTGGCTCCAGGTTTGATTTTATTAATAAGACCCTTTTAAGATTCATGCTACACCCCAACATTATAGAAGAACTTTGGGTGACTGTCCAGGCAGCCAGATGTCCCTGTCATTAGGTAACATTACACCCTTCTGGGGTCTTTGATGGAGATAAAGACTAAATAATTAGACTTAAAGTTTTCCTTAGTTATGATAAAAGATAAACTAGGTATAAAACTTTAGACTCACAAAGATAAGATAAACAATAGAGTATTTTCTCTAATTTTGCCAAATATAAATTGACTGGATATTGTAACTGTAATTCTTACTTGATAACTGTTTTTGTTGTATATAATTTTACTATGTTAAAGTTAAAATCTTCCTTTTTAATTAGAGAAAAAGGGGGAAATGCTGTGGAACAGTCTTTGTACACTGTAAATATGTATTACTCTCATTGGTTAATAAAGAACTGACTGGCCTACAGCTGGGCAGGAAGAGATTGGATGGGAGAGCCAGACTAGGAGGATGCTGGGAAGAAGAAGAAGGGTGGAGTCTGAGGATTTTCACAAGAGATGCTGAGGAAGCAGGAGATAAACATGCCATGCTGAAAGAAGGTACTGCCACATGGCAGATGGTAGATAAGAAATATGGGTTAATTTAAGTTGTAAGAGCTAGTTAGTAACAAGCATAAGCTATTTGCTAAGCATTTATAATTAATATTAAGGATCTGTGTGGTTATTTGGGAACTGGCTGGTGGGACAGAAAAGTCCACCTACATGTTCCCACTAACCCATAAACTGTGAGGGAAGGACCTGCCTCTCTTATTGACTGCTCTGTCTTCAAGATTCAGCACAAGGTATGGAAAAAGAATATTTCTTAAAAAGCAAAGTAAAAGACTTTAGGCAAGGGGAGGTTTGGCTGGTTATGGATTCTGGCATTCCAGGTGTCTGACTAGAACTCTCCCACACCCCAGGAGATGCTTTGGGATGCTAGATGCCAAGAGGCTCTTATCAAAACCTCTGGGGAGGTCTGAAACACAGTGTAGTCCCTTGGCTGTGCCCCTGGCAGTTCAGATCTCTGGCAAATACTGTAGCATCAGATCTTCATTTCCTGGTCTATGCCCTGATTATACTGACAGTGTCAGCCTCTTCTCATGTGTGACCTCACTTCAGTTACACAGGAATCTTGAGGGGTGAATACAGTCAGGGCAGGGTGAAGTGATGGGTATATTGAACAGTCTTATATGACCATTCCACAGCATATGCATCTACCCTGTAAATTGTTTTCTGTAAATATATACTCTTACTGTGTGTTGATTACACGTTAAAATTTAAAAGAGATAAATGTCTGACTTGAAACAAAGGTAATTTTTTTGGTTGTTGCTACTGTTCAAACTATATAGCCCTGGCTGGCCTGGAACTCACTATGTAGACCAGGCTGGCCCTGAACTCACAGAGCTATTACCATGCTGGGTCATAGTTTTTTAATTCTTTTTTTTTTTTTAGTAGTACTTGGATCTTCTATTTGTAAAGTAAGAACTTTTGGAGTGTTGATAGAGAGTTCCCAGTGCCCCACTCTGAGTATGAGACTGATGGGCGGGGCTCACAGGACTGGGACAGTGTGGGAGGCAGGAATCAGGCAGAGAGTACATATGGGAAAGGACTGTGTAAGCCATGAAGCAAAGGGGAGTGTGAGTATTCATAGACCCACAGCTGCGACACTGAAAAGTGAAGAGCGGGCTGCTGGCAGGCTCCCCGCCTCATTGTTTATTTATAGAAATGCCTTGAGGAATAGAGAAGGGGAGGGAACACAAAGAACGGGCTTCTGTGAAGGTGTGTGTAGCCGAGGGGCAGGATACAGGTTCAGCTTTTTTTTTTTTTTTCTGACCTCCATTTAACATACACGTCCTTCCATCTTCCTTGTCTCTTTCTTCATCCCCTTATCTCCTAGCTGTCCGTGCCACTTCCTCCTGCCGGTTCTGTCTGGATAATTTCTCTGACCTTGAGTTATCACTCTGGTTCTTCTGGGTATAGTCTCATCCAAGCAGAGCCAAGTCCTGGCAGAGGCCTCCCTGAAGTAATCCACAGTGAAAGCTTGTTCTCTTCAGAGGGCGAAGCAGGCTAAGGAGAAAGGGTGGGGGTGTGTCACACCACACCCCCCAACCCCAGCCCAGTTCCACTCCATCAAAAGGTCTCTTTGGACCTTCCCTGGATGACCTCCATCCTTAAAACGGGAAACAGAGTGTTGGGACTTGCTTCCTTGCCAATGAAAAGAAGAGCATGCTGCAGTGCGTTTTAAATGCCTTTGGCAAGCGTGGCTGGGTGTTGGGGAGAGAAGGTGACCTACCCTTTCTGCTGCGTACTTTGGAACTTGGCCCCCATGGACTTTCTCTATGAACCTTGAAGGGCAATGCGTCAACCTGGCACTAGGAGTATGAACCACTCTCAGGGTCTTTATGAACTCGTTTGTAGCTTACAAGGATGGGCTGAGGCTGCTAAAGAAGTCTCAAGCAAGACCTCTGTTCTGCGAATAAAAACAGATAAGGAAGTTGCTGCAAAGGAGCAACCTTTAAGAAGTGGGCTGGTTGGGAGTGGCTCCTTGGGTGGGGACATAAAGGATGGCGGAGGTGGGACCGATGGAAAGGAAAAGAGAGGGCGCGTGTGGACCATGTTCGCAAGAGTGTGGGAACACAGGAAGTAGCTGCGACTGAGAAAGCGGAGATTGTAGTAGAGATTGACGTTTTTGGCCATGAAGACCCGGGGCCTCAGTCTGAGCTATGACTGGACGGGAAGGCAGAGGCTGGAGAAAACCGTTCTTGTTCTCTAGACAACAGGGAGACAGACTAAGTTTGTGCTTTCCTGTAAGCCCTGTAATGAGGGCAGAGGATTAGATTGGCTGTGTGGGGAACAAGGCAGCCCCAGCCCCCGCGACTGAGCTGACTGGGGGGCCACCGACCGGATTGGCTTGGCGGTGGTTGTCGAAGTTAATGAAAAATGGCTTGCAGCATGTGTAAATGACCGGTAGGACAGAGCTGGATGCAAACGGCTCCCAGTGCCTCCTGGCCAACTTGAGCAAGGCGTCTGTCTATGGCTGTTTGCTTTTCAGTTGTTTGCTTTGCAGCTGGCAGTGCTGGCCAAGAATTGAAGGTCAGTGGGCATGCTTGTGATTTAGCTCACCGAGTGGGTTTTGAATCTTCACGGGAAGCCCTTTTACCAGAATTCCAGTTGCTAACTCTTTCACTAGGCAGGACTCAGGTGTTCACTTGCCCCGTTTAAGGCTCTGTAACTCAACAATGAGAATTTCTGAAGAGTCAAAATGATGAATGAAGACGTTGCGTTAGTTCCTCTATTACAGACTGACCTCTTCCTTGTGGACTTTCCAGTTCAGGTCCTACTTACTGCTCAAGTGATAACTTTAGCCACGATTCTCCTCAAATCACCATCCGATGTCCTAGGTCACAGCACAGTAGAGAGTAAGGAAGGGTTGCTGTGTGTCTAAAGAGTCAATATGTGTGCATTTGTTCCTCTTCCTCCTTCCCTGTCATCCAGATCCACTCCCTTTCTGTCTCTCATTAGGAAAGAACAGACTTCTAAGAGATAACAACAAAATATAACAAAATAAAATATAGTAAGATGAGGCAAAAAATTATCATGTTGAAGTTGAACAGGACAAATCAGCAGAAGGAAAAAAGCCCAAGAGAAGGCACGAGAATCAGAGATCCACTTGTTCACACATTCAGGAGTTCCATAAAGACACTAAACTGGAAGCTGTGATACATATGCAGAGGACCAGGTGCAGACCCATGTGGACCTTGTGCATGCCGCCTCAGTCTCTGTGAGCTCATATGAGCTTTGATCATGTTGATTTAGAGGCTTGTTTTCTTGGTGTCCTCATCCCCTCTGGTTCTTACACTCTTTCCACTTTCTCTTCCACGGGGTTCCCTGAGCCCTGAGGAGAGGGATTTGATGGAGACGTCCCATTTAGAGTCGAGTGTTCCAAGATTTCTCACTCTCTGTGTAATGGCTGGCTGCGTGTCTCTGTATTTGTTCCCATCTGCTGCAGGAGGAAGCTTCTCTGATGATGGCTGGGCAAGGCACTGATTATGAGTATAGCAGAGTATCTGTAGGAATCATTTTTTTTTTTGTTTTTTTGAGACAGGGTTTCTTTAGCTTTGGAGCCTGTCCTGGACTACCTCTGTAGACCAGGCTGGCCACGAACTCACAGAAATCCACCTGCCTCTGCCTCCCGAGTGCTGGGATTACAGGCATGCGCCACCACCGCCTGGCTGTAGGAATCATTCTTACCATTCCATTTTTTGTTTGTTTGTTTTCTTTTTTTTTAGACCAGTGGTGTTTATTTTTACTCTAGGTCCCTGTACTATCTAGTCTCTGGTTCTTGGTCACCTAACCAGTATTGAGTATTGGTTCCATCTCGTGGTGGAGAGGGCTTTAAGTCAAATCAGATAGTGGTTGGTGACTCCCACAAGCTTTGGGTCACTACTGTCCTAGCATACCTTGCTGGCAAGACAGAATGTAGACCAAAGAGTTTGTGGCTGGCTTGGTGTTCACATTTCTCTTTTGGTAGTGTGCAGAGTACTTAACGTACCAAAGAGGCAAGAATACAGAATCCCAATGCTCTTATGACAAGATGGGAGACAGAGTCGGGAAAACCCCTGATGTTCACATGGCCAGCTAGGATGTCATATACACAGAGAGACAACAAAGGAACCCTGTCTCAAGCAAAGTGGAAGGGTTAGGGTTAGCGTTAGGGTTAGTGTTGTTCTCTGACCTTCATATGCATGCTGGGGCACTGGCATACCTGGACTTACATACAAGAAAGCACACACACACACACACACACACACACACACACACACACACACACGTATAAACCTATTATACACCCACATACCCGCCCCCTCTGACACACAAAGATAAAACAAAAAGAAAACAAAACACCTCAAGAAACCAGACTGGAGAAATAGCTGAGTCAGGAAAGTGTTTGCCTTGCAAGCGTGAGGACCTGAGTTCAGTCCCCAGAAACCATGGAAAACCAGCTGGGCATAGCGGCATGCACTGTAGTCCTAGGATTGCGGAGACAGTGACGGGCAGTTCCCCGAGGCTTACCGGCTAGCAGGCCCAGTCTAATGGATGAGCTCAGGTCAACGAGGCCAGGCTCGAAAATAAGACGGACGGCATTCAGAATGACACTTGATTTTGGTTTCCACATGTATGAGCACCCCACTCACAAGAAAACAATATAGAACAAAATAAACCCTCAAGAAGCCTAGTCATTTGATGCTGCTGACTGTCCAAATAACCCGCGCAGGGGTGTGGGGTGGGGTGGGGTGGGGGCCGTTCCTACTTGATAGAATCTGGTAGTTTCTGAGTCACAGCCTGAAATTTTGATGAGAAGCTTAAGTTACTTTTTAGGTTTTTAAAAAAGGAGACCAGGAAGGACAGAGACTTTTAGAATAGTTCCCACCAGGGCAGTAAAGCACAAATGCCCTCATGAACCAGCAGGTATTGTCAGTTTGTGAGGTGGACTAGGTGTGTGTAACATGCGGAGTGGCGTATCTAAAGACAGGGAAATTCGCTTTTTTTTTTTTTTTTTGAGACAAGGTTTCTCTGTGTAGCCCTGGCTGTCCTGAAACTTGCTCTGTAGACCAGGCTGGCCTCAAACTCACAGAGATCTGCCTGCCTCTGCCTCCTGAGTGCTGGGATTAAAGGCGTGCGATGCCAAGCCCATCTGAAATTCAATTTTTAAAAGGCCACCAGTGCCACTGTGCACACAAGTGTTGGGTGAATTCTACCCATAGGCTGCTACCCTTACCTAAATGGTTAAATTTGGATTTCAGGGCAAATTCAGAAGAGATGCCAACCTGTCACTCTTTGGTTCACAAGACCAGGAAGCAAAAATTTGAGTCGAGGTACAAACAAGTGATTTCTCTCTTTTTTAAAAAATTTTGAGCCAGGATTTCTCTGTGTAGCCCTGGCTGTCCTGGACCTTGCTCTGTAGACCAGGCTGGTCTCAAACTCACAGAGATCTGCCTGCCTCTGCCTCCTAAGTGCTGGGATTAAAGGCGTGCGCCACCACCGCCCAGCCAACTGATTTCTCTTTAGGGGCCTCAGGTTTAGCAGGGATGCTGTCAATTAGTGTGGGAGGAATGCTCTGATTTCCTGAAATTTTGGTAAATGAGCAAGCAGAACTCAGACATCCCAAACAGCAGCTGTAACTATGCTCGCTCTTTGACCAGAAATCCCGCTCTCTGGAGTCGAGTCCTTCTGACTTTGAGTCAGTCCACAGCCTGCACTGGAATCCTTCAGCTTGCTCTTGTTTGGGGGCAATCTGGAATTGCAGGGGAACTCTCAGCAGCCCCTTTGCTGTGGCAGGGGATCGGAGAAACCTCTGCCAGGAAGACGCACGGCTACATTTGTGATTCTCCCAAAGCCCCACTTCCTGTTGGGTTTTGAGTGTTTTGGAGCCTGTCTGTGTATGTTGGGGTCTGATAACATCTTTTGGTAAGAAAGAGCCATGTTCTGAAGTCTCACTTGTATTTAGAAATCCTTGGCCGTTGTAGAATTATTTATATTTGGGGCTAAAAAGACCAACTGAGACTCGGTAAACAAGCGGATGGACATGGAACTGGATGGTAGCGAGAAGAATTGCAGCTTTGATGAATTACAGCCTGATTTGGAAAGGAGAGGTCTTCTCCCTGGGAGAATTTAAACACCTTGGGAGTCAAGCAGCCTGGGATAAAGGGTCTGCAGTGGCTCCTGAGCAAACACAGGTAGGGCTGTGAACTGGAATGGATCCTTTCTCTGACCACTAAACTAATCCTTTATCAAAACAGCACCCAGCCTCTGAAAGATGGTTTTTATATTGAAAAGAGAATTTTGCTTGCAGAACCTGGCTGCATCTCTTACATAATTCAGGAGGATTTTCCCCCACCGGGCCAACATTCCTGGTGTTTCAGTTCACCATGCTCAGCCTTAATGATAGCTAGATTGATCCAGATTCTTTGAGAAGTCACAGGACTATTGGATTGTTTCCACATTTTTCATTTAAATCCACCATCTATCTTATTCTTCTGATTTATGCTTTGGGGAGAACAGTGCGACCTTGTAGGAGTCGTCAGCACCGTTAGGATTACAAACAGCTGTCTGTCTGTGTTCATTGTGGCTTCCAGTGAGGGGTGAGTTGAAATTAATAAATCCAGGCTCTGCAGGCTCTGCAGCACTCCTGTGTGTTGTTAATTAAGCGGAGAGTGTTTTTCTGCTTCAGACCTACTTCTGACTCTGGTGAGTGGAGTCGTAGGTGCTCATGCCTGAGACCTGCAGGTGGTCTCTGCCTCGCACATGCCTAGCAGCCTCTGAGTGTGAGTCCTGGCTTTGTGCAAGACACTGGTCCAGACCCCAGAGATTCCCAAGCACGTAGAGCCAGGCGCAGTTCCTGCCTCAGTGAGAGTGCTCTCATGATAACTGACTACAAGTTAGTCAGGAAAACCTACCATAGTTCAGGGGGCTCAGCAGACTGAGATCTGAAAGATGATGTACACCAGGAGGAACCTGGTAAACAGGTGAAAAGGTGGGATAGAGTGAGGAATTCTGAGGAGAGAGAGGCTCACGGTTGGCTGGGACGTTCCATCTTAATAATAAGCGCAGTCTTCTCACCCTTGGAAGGCACTCAGTTTCACAGGCCCACCAAGTTCCCATTGTCCTCCATAGAATATTTCAAAGTTGCCTCCCTTCTGAAGTTTTCTTACAGCCAGAACTTCCCTCTGTCCTGTGAGAACTTGTCTTATCCAACTGGCTATATGACTATATTCTGCCTGAGTTTAAGTCTCCACTCAACTATTTATTTGCTTTGTGACCTTGGGAAAGTTACTTGACATCTCTGAACTTCAGCTTTGTCAGCTGTAGAATGGAGCTACGAAAAGTACCTTCCTCAGAGGTTTCATGGGAGGGTTGAAGAGTTAACATGCAGTGTGCCTTTTCCAGTGCCTGGTACACAGTGGACCTTTACGGCAGTTTCAGCGTGCACAGCCTCATTAATGTAACCTATCGGCTAGTTCTAAATACGTCCATCTCCTTGTTGGTTTTGTCCATATGCTCAGAGTTGGTTAGAGTCCCATCAGGAAGCCAAACCATTTAGTTAAGCGTCCCTCCTGGAAAATAGAGCAGCAGCCTTCAAGGCCAGTGCGGCTCAAAGGCTGTGTGCGTTTAAGAGTCTAGGAATCCCGAGAAGACGCAGTTCTGGTTCAGCTTGTGGGAGGAAGGGCTCAAGTCTCTGTGTTTCCATGAAGCTCCAGGGTGACGTCTGTGCAGTTGCTCTGTGCTGAGGAATGAGGGTCCACATCACCTCACTGAGCTTCTGGGGACTACCTAGGCTCTGTCGGGAGAGCCGGTAGCCCTAGGAGGAAGGAGGGGACTTGTTCCATGTGCTGCTCTAAGCACGGAACTTCATGGCCCAGCCCCTTCTTACCTGGTCCAGCGCCCTCAGCAGCGGCTACTGAGTTGATGTCATCAGTGCACCAAGAGTGGTTCAGTCCTTGGGGATGGTATCAGTCAGGTTTCTCTAGAGAGAGTGACAGGGTGTGTTTTGAGGGACAGTAGGCACGTTTGGCACACTGATAATGCCAACACAAATTGACACTGAAGGCCTTGAACTTCTCCTGGCAGGCCAGTGGACTGGAAGATCAGACGAAACTTCTTAAGGCAGAAATCCTTTTCTGGGAAGCCTGGGTGCTTGCTGCTAAGTCCTTCCACTGGTTGGATGAGCCCACCTACATCAGAATGGATAATCTGCTTTACTTGAAGTCAAGTGATGGTGTCGGTCACTGTGGTGGTTTGAATGAGAAGGGTCCCCATAGACTCATAGATTTGAACGCTTGGTCATGAGGGAGTGGTGCTACTCGACAGAGATTAGGAGGTGTGGCCTTTTTGGAGTAGGTGTGGCCTTGTTGGAGGAAGTGTGTCCCTGGGTGTGGGCTTTGGTGTTTCAAGCTCAAGCCAGTCCCAGTGTCTCTCTCTCTTCCTGCTGCCTGCGGATCCAGATGGAGAACTCTCAGCTCCTCTCCAGCACCATGTCTGCCCGTGTGCTGCCATGCTTCCTGCCATGCTGATAATGGAGTAAACCTCTGAAACTGCAAGCAAACCCCAATAAATGCTTTCCTTTCTAAGAGTTGCCTTGGTTGTGGTGTCTTTTCACAGCAATAGAACATTGACTAAGACAGTCACATACACAAAAGGCTATATGTAGTGATATCTGCCCTAGTGATTGACCAAACAGCTGAACAGTCCAGCCCAGCACACAAAGGGAACAAGCATAAACAAACACCCAGAGCACCTGGCCTGCTTCTGGACCACACCTTTCGTCCCTTCCATGGCAGAGGGTGGATATATCTTATGAGCTTACTTCCCTCCTAGGATAGAATTCGTGGATCTGACACCACCATCTCGGGGGTTTGATGGGTGCCTTTAACATTTGATAGTTACCCTAAATTCTGGTGTGTGCTCTTATAGCCACCTTGGACACAGTTAACTGCTGTGGATATTGTTCTGTATAAATAAAACACTGATTGGCCAGTGGCCAGGCAGGAAGTATAGGCAGGACAAGGAGAGAGGAGAATTCTGGGAAGTGGAAGCCTGAGTGGGAGACACTGCCAGCCGCCGCCATGACAAGCAGCATGTGAAGATGCTGGTAAGCCACGAGCCACGTGGCAAGGTATAGATTTATAGAAATGGATTAATTTAAGATGTAAGAACTAGATAGCTAGAAGCCTGAGCCATTAGGCCAAACAGTTTAAATAATACAAGCGTCTGTGTGTTTATTTTATAAGTGGGCTTTCAGACTGCCCGGGTTTGGCGGGACCTGGAAAGAAAACTCTCCAGCTACAGTTAACCAACTCTTTGGGTTAAGTTTCCTAGTGAAAAAGTTACTCCAAATCCACAACTGCCCTCTTTGGAGGGGAGGACTGTTTACATGGGGCTACAGTACCAGAGGGGAAGTAGCAGGAAGTTCCTTCCAGGAGGTCTTGCCACCTGCTAAGCCTCTGCTGTGTTCTTGGCCAGAGGCTGTCCAGAGAACAGAGGTGGAAATGCCGTGTGGTCCCTGGGAAAACTTCAGGATCCACCAGTACTGGTGCTCACTTTCCCAAGGCCTTTCCAGGCTGGGATTTTATCTCATGCTCAGGACAGTCTGGGAGTATAGGCAGGGTAGGTACTGCCAACCTCTATTTCCCCTGATTTGATCCAATGGTACTAACTCCTGGTGTAATGGCCTGGGGTTGAATGGCAACAGGAAAGCAAGTGTTACATTGTGGAACCTGGTAAACTGGAATGAATTCCTTTCATCTCTTACAAGCTGAGTGGCCCTGGACAAGTTATTAGACTAAGTTTCCATACCTACAATGACTACCTTGAAGGTCTGAAATGAGGATCACATATTGCACGGTTCAGTGTCTCACCTACTAGGCGATTAGGAACTACCATGACCTTCATCATCACTGTAGTGGACATGCCGTGAATGCTACCTACCACAACACCCTTCTGCAGTGACTGTACCTACCCAGAGCCCCCAAGGAGTCACCAGAGTAGATACCCCTTGTCACAGCTAATTGGGTGGAGGAATGTTGCCTCTGATCCCTATTGGCCTTGGGTTTCTCTCCTGGCAGTTGAGGGTTGGGACATGAGGGGACTGACCTTGAGCAATGGAGAGGTGAGCTGAACAGTTTTATGTCCTGGGGAACTGAGGCAGCCTTGAAGATTACTGTACAGACTGAGGTGGTGACAGGGAAGACTTCTGGTGAAGAAAAATGGAGAAGCAAGCAGAGGCAGAGGGAAGAGAAATGGGTCACGTGGCCCCTGAAAGATGGGGCCTGTTCTTAACTTCCTGGTTCCCACGAGGCCAGGGGACTCTTTCTGACCTTGAATTCTGTGGAGCCTGTGTCCTTACGCTGAGCTAGCTAGCCTTCGTTTTCTTCTTTCTTTCTTTCTTTCTTTCTTTCTTTCTTTCTTTCTTTCTTTTTTTGAGACAGGGTTTCTTTGTATAACTTTGGAGCCTATCCTGGAACCCACTCTGTAGACCAGGCTGGCCTCAAACTCACAGAGATCTGCCTGACTCTGCCTCCCAAGTACTGGAAAGGCATGTGCCACCACTGCCCAGCAGCCTTCATTTTCTTAAGCTAGCTTGAGTTGGTATTCATCCTTGCAATGAGAAGATCAGTTACAAGAATGAAGCAGATGAAGAATGGGGCTGCTGAGAGCCAAGACTCAAGTCTTGCTGCCTTGTGTGGCCAGTATAGTCATAATGAAGGCCATAACTTCCCCTGGCCTTCGACCACTAACTCTGAGTCTGAGTGGGCTGGGAAGGAGATATAGCACTAACTGTCTGACATTGTCCTCTGTGGACTCCCATGAAGCTGCCCCCCTCCTCTGGTTGATCTGGTCATGAAGGCGCCTTTGGTGTTCTCCTTTTGATGTGGGCACAGGTTCTCAGTGAACTCTGCATCTTCACTGAAGCTATTGTGGATGAACCCTAGGGCACCTGGTCCAACTTGGTACTACCCATTGAAATTACCTGGTGTTGGGATGGAGAGATGGCTCAGTGGTTAAGAGTACTTGTTGCTCTTGCAGAGGACCTCGGTTCAGTTCCTGGCACACAGTGGCTCACAACCATCCTTAACTCCAATTCTAAGAGATCCAATGCCTTTTGACCTCCAAGGGCACCAGGCACACATGTACATACATACATACATACATACATACATACAGCAAAATAGTCATACACATAAAATAAATCTAAAAAAATTTTTTTGGAAAAAAGTTATTGAATTTGGAAGTCACTTTATCTTAGCCTCTGGTGCTGAGGGGGAACTGAAGCAGCTAAAATGTGGAGTTGATCATAAAGACAAATATGGGGATCCTGACCAGTTGTAATTGTCAAATTGTGGTCCTTTGACCTGAGACAGGTGTTGAGTCCTGCCTGGTTCATAGTGCTTCGGAATATGACCTGCCTTGGAAATAGGGCCTTGTAGATGTATGAGCCAAGACAACTCATTTGGAAGCGGGAGGGGGGGCTTAAACTAATATAAAGTGTCTTTATAAAAGGGGGGAAATTCAGACGGAGACAGGCGTAGAGGGGAGAGGAAGGGAAGAGAGAGAGAGAGGTTACCAGGTGAGTGATGGTGCCTTGAAACACCGAGGACCAAGAGAAGCTGGGAGAGGTAAGGAAACATTCTCTCTCATGTAGGTTTTGGGGGAGCATGACACTGCCCATGTCATGATTTCAGACTTCAAGGCTCCAACATAGTGGGATACCAACTTTCCATTGTCTCAGGCACCAATTTGTGGTACGATGTGATGATGAGATCCCTAGAAAGCTAACATACAGGCTCTGAACTCTGTAGTGGTTTCTTCTTTTATTTTGGTTTGGTTTGGCGAGGCAGGATCTCATGCTACAGCCCAGTCATAGCCCCAAATTCACGGCAATCCTACTTCAGACTCGTGAGTGCTGGGATTATAGCCATGAACCACCACACCCAGCTAATCATTTTAGTCTTTTATGTCATTCCTTTGAGTTGTTCTGCTGCCTCTTGGGTGTGAAATGAAGATTCCAGAGGCCTGGGCATTGTCTCCGGGGTGGGGTGTTTAACCAACCTCCATCCCTTGGAGGAATGTGGCATGCTCTATGAACTCAGCCAGAAGCTAGAGCCTTCATGGGGAAAGTGGCAGGTTACTCCTGTGTTTGCCACCGTGTGAACCTGGCCAGATACTTTTGTGGCAAGTGTCTGTTAATGTTTGCAGAGTCCCTAAATCTGGAATTTGTGGGTGGAGGCAGAAATGGAGCACTTATGTCTCTGTCTCAAGTAAATTTGGGGAACGACAGTTAGAAAGTTGGGAGCAGGACTCTGGACCTCACCCCTGCTGGGTTTGGGTCCTGCTTGCCGTGTGGTGGTTGACCAGTTGCCTTTCCACAGGTCCTCACCCTTGCTTGTGCATGAGAATTACCTTCTCTGGCAGCAGGTCTGGCAAGCGACTGGAGACATTTCATGATACATTTCCAGGTGAGGAAGGTGTCACCAGCCCATAGACCAGCACTCTGAAAACTGCCCACCTTCGTCTTGCTAAGCCTCTGTTTTCCTACCTGTACAATGGACTTTGTGATGTTTCCCATTTGTATGGCTTTGGGGTTTAGTGGTAAGTGCTTACAGGAAGCTCAGTCAATACCAGTGAGCAAAGCTTTGGCCATGATTGACATGCACTTCAGTGGGTTTGTGGAGTCTCTCTGGGGTGATTGTGGATGGTGCGCTGAGATATCTCCTCTTGGGGTTTGATGAGAAGCAGATCTTCCTTCTGTAACTGTGGGACACTCACCGCTGTACAGGGGTTCTTTTCCCATCTAAGCCGGTGCTTGATGCCTGGGATGAGTTCTTCCCTAGAAGTGGTACAAGGACAGTAGAGACTGCCCTTCACCTCAAGGCTCATCACACAGAAAGTCCTCTCGCCGGGGGCTCTGTGAGCACTCCTGCCGTCGGGACCTGCCGCTGGCAGCCTTGGCTGCTCCAGGACAGCGCTGCCCATCTGTGCAGGAAGCCTTCTCGGCCTGAGCCCTTTCCCACACTCCCAGCTAAACACAGCAATTGTCTAGGCGCCTAGTGTCAAGTGCCAAGGCCTTTCAGAAGCCGCTGTATGTGTATGTTCTGCGTCCCCTCTGGTTCGGGGTGAGCACAGACATGCAGACCATTAATGGATTGGCCCTTCTAACCCGATGTGACATCCTGGCACCAGGGCTCCTTGTTAGCTCCATCTTTGGGATTCTAGCTTTGGAAGACAGACAGTACGTGTCAATAAATAGCTCCTTGTCTCCAGGATTCTGGCCCCACCAGAGGCCTGGGGCTCTGCTTGGGAGCTGTTGTCTTGTTGCTAAGATTCTTGGAGCCAGTCCAAGCTCACATTTCCCAGAGTGGTGGAGAATAGTAATGACCACAATCCTCTGAAAACATATATGCTAGGCTCAGTACAACGTCATGTAGCAAAATCATCTTAATATCTGAGAGGATGGTATTTCTGCTTTTGTTTGGCTTTTATGTAGCTGAACTTTAAGAACAAAAGTGAAATTTTTTTCCACGTATGCTCGGTGAAAGCTTCCTTCTTCATTGCCGTGAACTCTATTTCAGCTATTCCCATGTGCAGAATAGCAAGCATGATTCTTCCACTTTAGTTAGAGGCCATGAAGTAGATGGTATAAATATCTTGTTTCTACTTTTGAAAATATTTCTTTGTCCTAACCACAAATTTCTCTCCTTAACATTCTTGTCTTATCCTATTGTAGGGCCACATTGTGGACAATATTTTAAGAAAACTTCTAATAATATATTCTTGGAGCCAAAGTGTCCTTGTATTGCCCCCACCCTCAATCTCTCTTCCAATTCCTATTTAGCTCAACTGGCTGACTTATGGTATAAGTTAACATTGATTTTCTTGCCTGCCTGGATGTGATCTCTCCCAATCTAGTATGTCAACATGATTTCAGGAATTACTTATACATTTTTTCCCCCTCACTCTCCTACTGGCATACTGAAATCCTGTGGGTAGAGATCTTCCCAGGCCAGTCTGTCTTGGTAGTCAAATTGAAAAGACATCAGGATGAGCTAGGAGGTAGAGGTGCATGCCTTTAATCTCAGAACTGGGGAGACATATTCGGATCTCTGAATTCAAAGCTAGCCTGATCTACAGAGCGAGTTCCAGGACAGCCAGGGCTGTAACACAGAGAAAACTTGTCTCAAACAAACAAACAAACAAACAAACAAAAAGAAGACAAGACTAGAATGAAATCAAGGAGATATCTATCTATTTATCTATCTATCTATCTATCTATCTATCTATCTATCTATCATCTATCTATCTATCTATCTATCTATCTATCTATCTATCTATCTATCTATCTATCATTATGTGAAAATACACGAGATCTTAGGACACTTTTAGATGCTTGATCGGTGTACTTAGTACATAAAAGCAGGGCCCGCGTCTGGTCCTACACTGTGGGAAGTCAACTTATAACTTACTCCCCTTCCCTTACTTAATAGTATATCATTGGATAGAAAGAGCTTAAAAAACCAGTGTTTAGAGAGTTAAACATAATCTTCACTGTAGAATCCAGCAGTCGTGTTTCTGGATATTCACCCAAATGAGTTGAAACCTATGTCCACGCAAATGTTCACGGCAGCTTTATTCATTAGTGCCTTGAACTGGAAAAAAAAAATCACAATATCCTTCAATAAGCAAATGGCTAAGTAAAGCACAGTGCTTCTAGAATGCTTTTCAGTAGTGAGGAGAAAAGAGGCGCCAAGCCCTGGGGAACCTTAAGTGCATATTGCCAAGCGAAAGAAGCCAGTGTGACAAGAGTGTACACTCTGTGCTCCCCACTACGTGACATCATAGAAGAGGCGAAGGGTCAGCTTCAGTGCTAGGGGCTGGCCATGGACAGGGGAACTGGGCGTTGAGAGGGTGGAAGTATGCATTCTGGCAACCAGGGCAGTAACACACAGCACAGGAGAACGGATCCTGGTGAACTGCCCCACTAGCAGTGACTGGTGGTAGCTAGTGTCCCAGAGCGACGCAAGGTCCCTAGTTTAGCTCAACGTGCAGACTCACTGGAGGAGCTGGGGTTAAATGCATGCGCCACCACCGCCCGGCCTCTCTCTGTCTTTTCTACAACTCCTTCTACTTGGCAGTTGCTGAAATGTACAGGTTTCCCACTCTGGGATTTTTCTTTTAAATTCTAATAAAATTGTCTTTGAGTTTCCTTTTAAGTCCATCCTTAAATTCTTTCATTAATGAGACTGAGACCCCTGAGAGGGGGCCTCCAGGTGACCTGCAGACATGTGGTGTCCCAAACGGGATTTCTCCAAATTTCTGATGACAACATCACACAGGCCACACTGTACCGGCCGCCCACTATGGCAATTGTTCACAAAGAGGGAGAGGGTGTTCCAATACTGTTTGTAGCTCACTGCAAGGTTGAGCAGTTCATGGCAAACATCACCAAAGGGTGCCGCGGAAGTACAACCTGTGAGGATGGTGCCGAGGCCTGGAAGTCCTTCCATGTCCTAGGCTCCAAGAGTTAATGGGGCCTGGAGCTCAGCAGCTTTTGTACATGTGTAAGTGGATAAACCCTTCTGCTAGTGCTGGCCTAATAATAATGCCAAAGAGAGGTGGGGGGGGGAGGGAGAGGAGGGGGAACAGGAAAGGGGAGGGAGGGGGAGAGGAGAGAGGAACAGAGACACAGAGAGAGAGACAGAGAGAGAGATTGACTTTAGGGACAGAGCTCAGGCTTAAAAAAAATCATACATTCACTTGGGCAGCGGTGGCGCACGCCTTTAATCCCAGCACTTGGGAGGCAGAGGCAGGCAAAACTCTGTGAGTTTGAGGCCAGCCTGGTCTGCAGAGTGAGATCCAGGAAAGGCACCAAAACTACACAGAGGAACCCTGTCTCGAAAACAAACAAACAAACAAACAAACAAACAAACAAACCAAAAAAACAAACCCCAAAACCCAAAAAACCCCCATACATTCATTTTCATAAGTAACATTAAAATAGCACAAGCACTCTCATTCTCTAGGTAGAGGAGAATCCACAAGTGCAGCCTCCTCCTCTCATGGGAATGCACCAGATTCCTGATTCCTGGTGTAGGATGAGGCTCCTGGGTGGTAGCTCATGGAAGCCCCATTGTGCCATTTTTCTTCCTGCTTGTGTCTGGTTCCATGCTGTTCTCTACTTTCTACTCTCTCTTGTCATTTCCATGACACTGTTTTTGGTAGGGACTGACATCTTGCTCTTCTTCGCAACCCTTAAACCTTTGATTGACCACGGAACTGGGGCAGTTTCCGTGACTCAAGGGGACTCACTGTGTATGATGGCCAGACTCAAGGGCATCCAGAAGTCCCTTCCCATATAGGCCAGTGTTCTGTGGGACACTGCGTGGGAATAGGGTGCAAGTTCCCACCTCTTCATACTCCCCTCTTGTGGGAGACTTTTCATCCTGGGAGAAATACCCCAGAAAAACCACTTAAAGGGAGAAAAGTATTTTGGCTGATGGTCTCACAGGTTTCAACCTGTGACCAGTGGCTCTCCTGTTTTCATCCCATAGCAAAGCAGAGTATCGGGATGGGAAGGGATGTTGAGCAGAGCTTCCCACCTCATGGAAGCAGCCAGCAAGATATGTGGGGGCGGTGGGAGGGGGGGAGGGAGGGAGAGAGAGAGACTATATCCCCCAAGGATACACCCCTCAGTGACCTACTTCCTCCAACTGGGCTCAGCTAGGGTTTCTTTCACCTCCCAAAATAGTGCTGCCAGCTGGGGACCAAGCCTTCAACGCAGAAGGTCATGGGGCATTTCATATTCAGTTAGAACATTACCTGTTTGCTCACTGTTTATTCTTCCCAGGACCTGCTCTCCTTTCTTTTAAGAGTCTACCTTGGTCATACAACACTTTAGCCATTATGGAAAACAATCGAGAAATTACTCAAAACATGAGAAATAATGCTATTATTTAAGCTGACAATCCCATTGTTGGGTATATAGCATACACCCTTGGGAAACAAAGTCAGGCTGCTAAAGAGGTATCTGAACACTCACATTCATTGCAGTGGTATTCACAATGGCCAAGAAATGAATAGGTAGAGAAAGTGTGGTACAGAGGAACAGTGGAAAACTACTTAGTATGATACCATTCTGTCATTTTCAACAACATAGATGGAGCATAATGATAAAAGAAAGAAAAAAAGAAAAACAAAACCAAAAAACAAAACCACCACCACCAAAATACCCTGTCAGACTCAGAGAAACAGAGCGGACGTGATCTTACTCACTTGTGGAATATAGAAAAGTGATTTCATGGAGATTGAGAATAGAAAGTGGCTAAGGCTAGGCAAAGTAGGAGGGAGAAAGGGGTGGGGTCATAGAGGTTAAGTAACAGAAATAAGATGCTATTCCACAGTAGGGCGATGATAGACAATAATAATACACTGTATATTTTAAAAGGCTAGAAAATGCCGGGCGTTGGTGGCGCACACCTTTAATCCCAGCACTCGGGAGGCAGAGCCAGGCGGATCTCTGTGAGTTCGAGGCCAGCCTGGGCTACCAAGTGAGCTCCAGGAAAGGCGCAAAGCTACACAGAGAAACCCTGTCTCAAAAAAACAAAACAACAACAAAAAAAAGGCTAGAAAATGAACATTAAAAATGATACACGTTTAAGGAGATAGACATGTTTACCCTGATTTAAACATACAATGTATACACATGCCTAACTTTACACTGTAGCCCGCGAATATTGGATTTGGAACACAAAGGGCCCTAACTCTTCGCTGGTGCAAGAGAGCCTTGGATTTCTTGGAATGGGATAAAAGAAGCAGTTGGAAAAAGAAAGTGACTTCCTGCCTGTCTGCCTGCCTTCCTCCCTCCCTCCTTCCCTCCTTTCCTCCCTTCCTTCCCTCCTTCCCTCCTTCCTTCCTCTCTCCCTTCCTCCCTCCTTCCCTTCCTCCTCTCCCTCCCTCCTTTCTTAACTTCCTTTCCTGAAAATCATCCCCCAACCCCCGTAGTTGGGTTAATCTGCCACACTATAACTGGCAAGGAACTCAGCTATCTTTATTTTACAAATGAAACCACTTTTCCTGAAGCTTATGCCACTGCACATCAGCTCTGGGCCCTGAGCTGTCAGCAGATGCCCCACAGCAGCGAGGGCTCCAGACAGTGTCATTTCATCGACTTCGAGACCAATCCAAAGTCAGCAGAGAAGATGCGAACCACATGCAGTCTAATTTCCCCACGACTCCATCGGGGGAGCAAGCGCCTGCAGACTTGCACTTGGCTCATCACAGAGATGATCGCAGAGCAGTCCATTGTCTTTGTTCTTTCTTTGGGTGAGCACCAGATTAGTCATTGGTTTGCATTTTGAGGTTACAGTGGATGAAAAATACTTATCTGTAAGCACAATGATTACCTTCAACGGCACCTGATGCTCTAAGAGGGATGCTAGTGGACCTGTTTCAGTGACAGTAGAATGACAGTTGATTTCTTGCATTCACTCAGGGGCATGTGTTATGGAGCACCATACACCCAAGGAGTTGAAGGCACTGTTTTATTTTTCTCTTTCTTCTTTGATCCTCTCTGACTCCATCTCCACTCTCCCAAATGACACAGTTTGCTTGGAATGCGAAGGACTCTTGTATATGTTATAAACACCTACCTGTGCCAGGGCTTGGGGGATTGAACCAGGCTGTCAGTAGTCTCTGGTCTCTCTGATCAATCTGACGGCGTACTTAAGGCTCCCATCTTGGACTGCCTCTATTGGCTCTTACCGACATTTTAGTTTGGTTTTTAACTTATTTTTATTCTTAAACTGGATGACACAGTTTTTTCAACTGTATTTAAACTGTATTTGACATTAGTCATGACTTTGGGTAATTTGACCTTGACCCAGGTTACCCTGTGAGCCTGAGCCTTGCTTCCTAGGGGTTGGTGGTGACAGTTGGAAGGGTCCCTTGCTTTCCTGTAATGTGATGCACCATGAGACCTGTCTGTCCCAATCTTCTAGGTCTATTGTTGTCAACCTTTTTGGAGACTGAAATTTGTTTCAAGTTCCTGTCCCAGGACCAGCTCTTCTCTGCTGAGTGCCATTTGTGAGGCCCTTTCTTCATGATCTTCCCAGAGTTGTAAGTGATAGACTAAATAGCTTCATGTCCATTGTTCCTTCTAAGCTGGGAGTACAGGGTAACGGGGGAAGGCTTTACACAAAAACAGAAAATGTTGAAATATCAGTCCTGCCTCTGTGAGACTCAGCACGAATTTGTTAGTCTCTCCGGGCATTTCTAAAGACCCCTCACTGCAAGATAGACTTGAATGAATTACCTCTCCAAGGGTTGTTATAAGGAAAAGGGTTATAAAAAAAATTCCAGGAATAGAGTTATACAAAAATCGCTTACAATGGCCACACCCAATGGAAGCAAGGATGTGTTGGGGAGATTGAGGTAGCTTCTCTTATTGGCAATTAGAAGTGATTTGCCTTTTTTATATGGCTCGTCACATTTTGCCTTAGACAGAGCACAGTGGAGGAGACGGAGCCTGTTCTGACACATGGCGCTAGACCTGGGTGAGCCCTTGGTCTCTCAGCCACAGCTTTCCTGATTATAAAGTGAATGTGACAATATTTACTGCTTATGATTTTGGGAGAGAGTAAGATTCAGTAGTCAGTGCAGTTCCTGACTCAAAATGATTACCTGCTACTGAGTACATCTGCTCTCTCTTCTCTTGGACCATACATTCTGTGTGGGCAGAAACGCTTCCAGGTGACCCTTGGTCCAGGGACCGGCATGAAGCTGGGCCTCAGTAGCTAGTGAAGAGACAAACAAGCCTCCCTTCTTTTCCTGGTTCTCAGCAGATCCCATTTGAAGACCATAACATTAAAGTCCCATAGCAATTTAGAAAATAAACAGTCCCAGAATAGGCACCTACAGCATTAAATAGGGCAATTTAAAAGTGGGTCACTGTGGAAAAAAACAAAACAAAAACAAAAACCTCAACTGTGTTCTGTAAAGGAGGCTCCTGGGGCTCGGTTCACACGAGAAAGCAGCTCTGGGAAGGGGTACTAGGGATTTCAAACCAGAGGCAAGTAAGTTTGTAGCAAAAATATTGCATATGACTTGCTAATTGAAGAAAATAACCTCCCTATAGAAGTTATTCTGGGACTCAGTTAACCCCTTTCCAAAGCTTGAGGGCTGGGTTGCATCCAGGGGACCTCACAGGCTTAGATAAGATGTTCTGGTATTTTCATAAACACAGAGAGAAGCCAGTGGCGTTTTAAGCCAGGGTAGACCTGGGTCCGATTTGATGGAAAAGCTCAGGTTTTACAAAGTTTTCATTTTGCTGCCATTCTTTCTTCATACATGAATACACTCTATTTTGACCAAATCCACGCTTTGTCTCTCTGCACTAAGTCTTCCAGGGTACACCTCCTATCCCTCCCCAGCCTCATTCCCTCCCCCCTCCCCCCTCCCCTACCCCTGCCCCACTAAGTCCTGTTAGTGTTGCCCGAATAATGCACATGGGTGTAAGGCTGTCTACTGCGGCATGAACAACCACTAAGGCCCCCACTTCTGAGGACAATTGAATCTCCCCACCCCCCACCCCCAGACTGCTCTCTCACTTTCCCCTGCCGCCCCAGGCTGCCCTCCAGCCTTTGCTGCATCTTGTGCATTATCTTGTCAACTTCTTCTTCCACACCATCCCCCCCCCCCACTCCAGTCATTCCTGCCTACAGCAATGTCTCTTCCTCTTTGTTCATAGCATTTGCTGGAATCTTCACACTCTGCCCCATGACATCTCATGCTATTATTATCTTCCGCATGTTAGTGAATGAATTAACTCTGCAAGCACTTCCTGACAGCTGCAGAGGACGACGTGTCAAGCACTGTGCTGGGGACTAGGGGTGGGGATAGTGGAGGCAGGTGCCCCACTCCTGTAGCTAAAGTCTGGTGTTGAGAAAGAGATATAAAGCAACCTTTGGAGTCGGTGTGGGAAGCCCAGTGATAAGTGTGGCCTGGGTTTTCAAGAGGTCTCTAATCAATGGGAGAGGAGGGTTGGGTGGAGGGGGTAATCTTGGGGTGAAAGAAGTTGTGATTTCTCGAAGGTTGACTGGGAATGATGGAGGGATGGGGTGCCCAAGGAAACAGACAGACTGAGCAAAGCAGCAGGCAGGACTGGTGAGAAAAGGCTTTCAGTTCCCTTTCCATGTGGCAGTTAGATGAAGGTTGAGATGAGCCGGGAGATGAGGTAAGACAGACAGGGAGGAACACACCACACCACACCACAACACATCACAACACACCACACCGCAGGACGCCTTTCTCTTTCTGGGAGAAAATCTCAATCTGAATTGGGAAAAAGCCCCGGGGTGGTCCATAGGAGGCCAGAAGGAGTGTCTGCTGACTCTTACTGAGACAGTGACTTGAGGATGTCACTTTCTCTGCTTTGGAGGAGACTATGGAAGACTAACTCACAGCCAGCTTAATAATGCAGTGTGATGCAGACAAGGTGTTGTGGGACCCTTGGGAAAGAGCCCTGAGCCTACCTCGGGGCCAGGGAAGGTTTCTAGGAAGTGATGTTCTCTAGATAGCCATTCTGATTCTTGGACTTTGTAGCCTGGAGGTCCTGGTGGTGGGATGGGGGATTTGGAAGCAGGTGTGCAGAGAGATCTCCTGTACTCCACTTTTCTGCGCTCCTGCTTTCCAGGCCCAAGAAACAAAGCTACAGACCTTGGGGATCCAAGGGACTTCGAAGTAGGCCAAGGAGCAGCCTGAAGAGAGATCCTGGAGGATATTTGGAGGCCTTAGGGCTCTCTTGGAACACGGGCCTGTTTTGCAAACATAGCAACATGGGCCAAGTACGTGGGTTTTGGCACTGGTTGGGCTGACCCAGCTCACTAAGCAAATAGTGGGGGAGTTTCTTCCCTTTTCCTTTGTAAACTAAATCTTCTCTGGGTGCATAATTTACAGAATTCCAGAGAACTCCATTTTGGCTTTCTTCCCAAGAAAGAAAAACATCTCACATTTTCCATGCACTCTCCCTAGCCTGCTGGCCTAGAGCTAAGATTTCCATTGAGCCTAAAGACAGGACTGCGGCTGTTCAGGGCTAGTGTGGTCTTTGGGGGTGGAAAAATGTACTGCTGCCCCAGGGGTAGCTGCGGTCATGTGACAGGTAAGGATGCTTCACAAGAGTGGGGGAGGGCAAAATAGATATGTAGGGGTTCAGGGCAAGAGACTATGCAGACAGAAGATCCGCTTGGAGCTGTGCTGGCAGTCTCCCCCCCCCCAGCTCCCCATGGTTCCTTAATGTTTACCAAGCATTTTCTCATCTCATTTGATGAGGTGAGAAACAACCTTTATCCCCCCCCCCCCAGTACACCAAAAGGGAAGGACGCATATGACCAAGATTCCCATTTAGCTGCTCAGCTCTAGCTGAGTCGTTAGTGAAATGGAACAACAGCTTGAAATCATCAGCTACTTTGAGACAGAATCCCAAGTTGGAAAACTCCTAGGCCTCAGGTGGTAGTTGATTCGGATGCTCTCCCTGAGGGTCCCAGGGGTGCTTTGTGTGAGCAGTCTGTCATGCTCAGTCCTCAGCAGGATGTAGCTGTGGAGTTATTGGAGTCCTGGCTCCTGTAGGCTCTGCTGGAACTGTGAGCTGAGTATTTTGACTGTGACCACAGCCCTTTAGGCTGTCTCCACCACTCTGTGGAGGAGACATCAGGCTAGCCCAACCCCGTGCAGATGCTGACAGGTGAGGCTGCCTGTGTGTGCTGGGCTTAGAGATCTGGGATGGCTGTCCGAGGAGTTGCCTGCAAGTCCAGTAGGGCAATCTTTAAGTCCAAATTCCTGCCCTGCTAGGTGTGAGCAAACAGCTCTAGAAACTGCACAGTTGGTGAAACTTAAGCTTTAGAACATGAACGCTCGTTCTCAGCCGTCTGTTTCCTCTTATAGTCAAGGGCGAGCATCCAAATCCCACTTCATTTATCATTGTCATTGCTGCTCTGAAAGGTCAGTGTACATTCCTCTTTGCCTCCAGACACTTGGCTCTGAGCACTGATTAGAAGTGAGCACTCAGGAGTGCTGGGCCTCATATGCACGCAGTAGGCACTCACCAATGTTTGCAGACAAGGAGTCGTCAGCTTGTGTCCCATAACAAGGCTGGGAGGGTCTATGCCATCACAGTACAAAGACAGCATGTCCCCTTGTCAGCCAGTTCAATGGCCCCCACGTTACAGCCCTGTTTCCCCAGTGAAAATTCTACAACCTTGTAACATTTTTTTTTTCTGCCATCTTCCTTTAGAATGGTGGCTGGCTCTTTCTCTTCACCCAATTCTCAAACTGATTGTTACCTCCCAAGGGACTTTCTCTGACTTTCCCACCAAAAGCGATTTCCTCTTCCCCCACCGAAGGCCCCATCTCAGTGTTCATGCATATCTTCATTACCGAAGTTATTCTCTGTTGTCTTCATGGCTACAGCATGAGCTCCGTGAGGATGGGACCTTTCGCGTCTCTGTCACTGCGGATCCCAGTGACTAGCATATAAGCAGTAGGAGCTTAAGAGTTATTTGTTTATGGATAAAAGAAACAGATAATGGGATTCGATGTCTTCTCCTCACAGAAGAGGAAATTGAGATTCAAGTTTTTAGAAGTCCAATGTAAATTTGCTTGGGCCAGGTCTGGAATCCGAGAGCCTTTCCTCCAGTATCTTATTCCTCAACTTTGATGGGTCTCTGGAACCACCACAGAATCATGGCTTTCCTTACTAGACTGGAATGAGGGCCATTTTGTCTCTGGAGAGCGACAGCACGAAAAGTAACTGACATGAACCCTCAGAAGCTAAAGGACCACTTACTCTCTCAGGTTGATAGTGGAAACACACCAATGCACGTGTGAGCACGCTGGAGATGAGCTAGCGTGTGCCAGCGTGTGGTAAGACATGACACACACGAATGGTGTCAGCTAACCAGGGACCACAAGTGGATCATCCCTGTGGATGCCAGGGGAGACTTTTCCTCTGGAGATTCTGAAGGGAGAATGAGGAGGCTCTTGAGGGTTGATGCAAAGCTCAACGGCTTCCTCTGCTCAGTAAGGGCTGGTTCTGTGAGCACCCCTGAAACTGGGTTACTCTGGCTGAAGACTAATTTGCTTCCGTGTCTCACTGATTCCCACTGATTTTCTTCTGTTTGTTGCTCAGAAGATGACAGGCAATGAATCACACCGAGCTGCAGATGAACTGGTGTGCTGGCTCCGATAGGTTCCTCAGGCTAGTAAGAACTGAATAATAATTATTGCACTATCAGCCAGTGCTTACCCCACACTGTCTATATTCCAGACAATGTACGGAAGGCTTAGATGTATTACTTCAATTGTATAAGGTTGGAACTCTTGTTTTTGTTTTTTTGCTACTTAAACAGAGTTAAAAAGCAGCCCTTTAATCCTATGCAGAAGGAATTATTTCCATTTGCAAATGAAAAATGATAACAAAATTTTCTTCCTGTTTAGAATAATCGACTTGGGTTTGAGGTTTGACCACCCAAAGCATGCCTGTGGATATTCCAAGTGGAGTCATATTTTCCTAGTGTGGAGACAGCTGTGTGGAGTAGCTGGCGAGATCCCTGTGATTGTCTTCAGATGTCTCGGAAAGTAAAGGATGACTTGGTATTATGATTGGTGTTTAGATTGTGCTATTGAAGAAAATTTTTGGTCCCAGGAAGATCTCACAGAGAAGCCTGAGAGTTGGCCTTGAACTTTTTGGCTAGTAGGATTAGGGTTGTGTCGTGAGATAGAAAATGCAGAATAATGATTCCCACTTCCAAGATTTTATTTCATCACCTAGCATGAATTGTGGCTGCTCAATGAACTCACTGGGGACATTGACTCCTTCTACAAGTCTAATCCATATTTCCTGTGTCTATCTTCCCTCTCAAGTCTAAGATGGCTGCTGGAGCGCCAGCATTGCATGCCGGTCCCAGACAGCTGAAATGGGATTTCATTGTTCTTCGAACTGTTCCTCCTTATCCCCTGTTTATTCCCTTTTCTTTCCCTCTCGTCTTCAGATGCCAGTACAGGGCTTCAAAGTGGATGTTAGAGCCCACCACATCTCACATCTGTCTTTTCTGATTTATAACTGCTCAATAAATGCTCATTTCTGGTACTGAAGGGAACTGAAGACTTTTGTATTCTGGCTTCTAGGACAGGCTTGTCCTTCTTAAGGCACTGCAGGACCAAGCAGGAGGCAATTAGACGGAAGCAGCAGTTTGGTATATGAACAATAAGAAGTCATGGTGACTGTCTTAAGCCGGAGAATAGAACCTCCTTGAAAGGCATTATCACCGTGCTCCTACCAATGGTTGCCAAATGGAGATATAAGATATATGTTTTTCTATTGTGCGTGCGTGCGTGCGTGCGTGCATGTGCGTGCGTGTGTGTGTGCATGTGTGTGTGCATGTGTGTGTGCGCGTGCGTGCGTGCGTGCGTGTGTGTGTGTGTGTGTGTGTGTGTGTGTGTGTAGGTACCCATATGTGACATGGCACATGTATGGAGGTCAGAGGACACCTTGTAGGAGTTGGTTCTCCCTCCCATCATGTAGGTTCCATGGATCAAACTCAGGTTGTCAGTCTTGGTGGCAAGTGCCTTTACCCCCTGAGGCATCTCACCAGCCTGTTTGGAGTTCTGAGACACAGTCATACTCTGCCACCCCGCAGGCCTGGAACTCCCAATTCTCCTCACGCTGCAGCTTCTGTAGTACAAGTATGATAGGCATGCATTCCACATTAATGTTCTTTTTGATTAATTAAACAGAATATGGAGCACAATGGATATTGGTTGTTGCATAAATAAATCAGTTTTGCTAATTACTTTGTTCCTCCCAGAAGACTAAATCCAAGATCTGAAATAATTGATGGAAGATTAAGAAATCCAACATCTGAAATAACGGATGAAAGATAAAAAAATACAACATCTGAAATAATTGATGGAAGATAAAGAAATCCAAGATCTGAAATAATTGATGGA
>CABHPH010149266.1:0-28420 GCA_902168325.1 Peromyscus nudipes
AAAAAAAAAAAAATGAGTCCTTCTTCCTCCTAGTTCAGCTACCTCATCCATCTCACATCCAAAAGAAAAATTATGTAATGTAGGATTGTGTTGGTGCTTCAGGACCTTGTGGCTGCCCACATGTGCAGCCCCGTGTATAGCTTGGTTGATAGTGATAAGGTTTGAATATGGACTGCCCCTGCATGCTCCTTCCCTGGGACTTAGTTTGCCAGCTGAGGGACTCCGGGACAATAATTGGGTCCTGGGGTCCTGGCCTAATCAGCAGGTTACTGATATTTTCACAGCTTCATTGCCAGTGGAAAGCAGGAGGCAGGGCCAACTGAGGGAAGTATGTCACTGGAAGTGTGTCCTTAGGGACTCCATTTCAAAGGTCTCTTCCTGTCACTGCTCTCTCTGCTTGCTGTTTGCCAGGAGAGGAGCTGCTTTACTCCACCACATGCTCCCTGCTATGATGTCCAGCCTCACCTCGAACCCACAGCAATGGAACAAAGTGACCATGAACTAAACCTCTAAAACTGTGAGCCAAATACATCTGTACTCGTTTTAAATGGTCAGATAATTGTCAGAGTGACAAAAGAACAAACTCATGTGGGATCAAGGATCTGGGTAAATTTTTCAGCCTCCATAAACATTTTCAATGTTAATTCAAAGAGCTTTCTTTATATTACCCAACAACCATTTTTGTTAATGACTTAATAGTATATTAAGCCACACACTCCCATCCTCTCCAGTCTCACCGTGCTATCCAGACTGATGTCCTAACTCCCTGACTCTAGCCTCTGCCTCTGGGGACATAAAACTGACGATAGATTTGTACTACTGCACTGAGCCTCAGTCTTTTTTAGTGGACATTCTTGCTCTTTGGTTTGGCATTTCTTCCAAAATAAGTGTGCAATGAACTATTTATAAACAATACTGAAGTATAGAAATGTCTCTCTGCTCCTCCCGTACCACCATCCCCTCATTTCACTCCCTAGAAAGAATCCTTGTCAATAATTCAATACATAACAAACTTTGCTGTTTCTGTACTGTGTTAAAGTGCTGCAAATGTGGAGGCAGGCTGAGGGTCTTTTTGATCTATTTGCAAGTTCAAGGATGCAAGAATATGGCTGAAGAAATGGCTCAGTGGTTAAAAGCATGGTTGCTCTTGCAGAGGACCCTTGTTTAGTTTCCATGATCCACATGGAGGCTAACAATCAGCAACTCAAGTTCCACAGGATCTGACACCCTCTTCTGACCTCTGTGGGCATGCATGTGCTGCACAGACATGTGCAGACAAAACATTCATAGACATAAAAATAAAATCTCAAAAAAAAAAAGAGAGAAAAGAATGGCAAGAGTCGCTTCCTTAGTGTTACCATCTCTGAGCTCTTGAGCATTAGAGGCCTACAAGACCCAGAGGCATATAGCTCCAGTCCCTGAGAACTAGAGGCTTGTGGCTTTAGGCTCTAAAAGCCAGAAGCTTCTATTACACAGGTACTCAGGTCAAAGCAAGCTGCAGCTTTCAAAGCCAGAGGCTGCTTGCTCCAACACTGCACAGCCAGAGACTTCGAACCTTGGGAACTGGGGTCAGAGCCTATATAGCTCTAGGCACAGAACTTAGCAGCTGCTGTGACAGCGCTCAAGCTTCCATTATCAGGACCCTGGGCTCTTAACCCTCACCAGCTCTCTGGAAGTCTCCCATGGATCAGGGCTGGCAGCCTCCTGACTCAGCTCTTCACAGGCTCTACTCGCGGTGGTTTCCTGCCTTGGACTGTTCTCTGGAGCTCTCCAGCTGCTTTCTCACTTCCATCAGTGCCACTGCTGGGGTTGTGCTTCATCCCCTCTCCATGCGACAACTTCAGCCCACTCTACCTACAGTAAAGACTGTATATGGCTAAGTGAAAGGCCACTCGAGAGAGACTTACTGGGACCTAACATGATATACAGGGATGATGGTACATAGAAAAGAAGCCTTCAAAACTGACCCCATGAGCCTAACAAGCAGGCTGCTCATAGAGCCAGAAAGGGGGCGTGGTATGTTTAGGAGCAGCGTCTAGTTCCACCAGTCACAGCTTTGCGTGTTCACCAGTCGTAAGCCTGGTTTGTGTGTGGCAATTAGCTTTTCCGCTGAGTCACCAGGGAAAATGTTCACCCTTGTCCTAAGCAGGCATGGCAGCAAGATAGGCAGAGTCATCAAGATGTCACCGAGGCTTGTCGTGATGAAAGTGAAGTCTCCAAGAGCTGGTGCAAGCTATCTAGGACAGACCTAACTAAAATGAGATCTCTTGAGCAGCTATAGTCACAATGATCCTCAATCCTGCAGTTGAATCTCCTCACTTTCCACGCAATATTCAAAGCAACCAGGCCACTGTGATAGCACTCCTGCTGTAGTCCCCTCAAGACTGCTTGATTGACATTTGCCAGTCAAAGCAGCCTGATACACCAGGAGAGTCTAACAGTTGTCTGTCAAATGGTAAGTAGTTCAGTCGTGACAGCTTTGATCATTTAAAAAGGAAAAACATCAAAGAGTATTTACATTAAAGACCTATCATGAACCAGTACTCACCTCACAGTGTTTAACAGTATTCAACACCTAGTAAAAGTGACCTTAAAGAGATTTGAGTTCCTCGTGTCTGTCTCACAATGACTGGTTAGGGAAAGTGAGTTTCCATAATCTCAAGGGGATCCTTTCACAGCTGTCCCAAATAAAAACCAAACGTAAGTAAAAGACAGTGAGTGAGGCAATTTTAGCCTTTAGACAAGATTAGCAACTTAGTTCATCATATGTAGAAATACCAGTATCCATGTGTGCCAATCACCTACATGTGTATACACGGAGTTTTTTGTTTTAACCAAAAAAGTGGAATCTTATTGCACATATTACTATGTATTAAAATTGTACCAAATAATATATCACAAGTACCCTTTTATATCACTGATGATAATCATAAGTAATAAAATACTAATTCTTCTTGGTACAAAATTAAGTATTGGAATCATGTAATCCTCTCAACAGTGTTATGAAGTGGGGTTTTTGTGGCATGGAGTGATTCAGGGATACAGCCACAGCACCACAAACTAGAAGGTAAGTGAGGAGTGGAGGTCTGCGTCTGGACAGAGTGGATTAGAGCGTGCATTCTGGTTTGGTTTCATCTGCTCGAGTTATAGTCTGTCGTTTTGTGTTGTATCATGCTGTGTTGCATTGGGAATGGCCCCCAAGGCATGGTGCATATTGAACAGGCTTCTGTCACTGAACTATGCTGTCAGTCTTTTTGTTTTCCTTACTTGATTTGGAGTCTGACTGATGAGGTAGCACTACAAGAGCACTCTGTCACAGGGCTACAAACTCAGCTCTGTCATAGTGCTTGCACTTTTGTTTGAGGTAAAGTTTTATAACCCAGGAGGGCCCTGAACTCACTCAGTAGCCCAGTCTGGCCGCCACAGTTTTCTACCTCTGTCTCCCCAGACCTGGGCTTACATGTACTACTACACCTGCTCAAACCTGCGTTCTTACCCACTACAGCCAGAATGTACGGAACTATTCATTCTTTTAATATCTGCATAGTAAGTAGATAACAATAAATTTTTAAATTGTCCTTGGGGGCTGGGGAGATGACGGAGCCAGTAAAGTGCTTCTTGTGCAAGCAGGGGGACCTGAGTTCATGGCCAGCACATGAAAACCAAAAAGCCAGCCTGGGGATGTGATTTCCATCACTGGGTGAGCAGAAACAGGAAGATCCCAGGGTTTGCTGGCCAGATCATCCACCAACGCAATGGACTCTAAGTCCAGTGGCAGACCCTATCTCAAAAAACATAAGGTGGAGAATGGTTGAGGAAGATATCTGACATTGAACTCTGGCTTCAGCACCCACACAAGTGTGCACACATCTTTACACACACATGTACATACACAAAAATGCCTTTTTGTGAGCACTTACATTCTTAAGAACTTTTACTATTTTGAGCAATGCTACCAGAAAGTATTTATGTTTGTGCAATCATGTATTTCTATATTGGAGAAATACCTCTTAATGAAAATGGTAGGACCTTTTTGTACCTTCACATGCCCGTGTATCTCTCTCCCATGTGCGTCTGAGTGTACGCCCACGCGCACACAAACACACACACACACACACACACACACACACAGACTCATTCATTCCTCATTACCTAATTTGTTAATATCTGATTGTCCTTTTGATTACAGTCTCCTAGTTTTCACTCTAGAAATCAATGACCCATACTTAGATGGCTGGGGAGTATGGCTTGCTTGTAAAGCTGGAGAAGGATCATTGTAAAATCCTGAAAAGTAATCTCAGGAAAATCGATTTCAAGGAAGAACATACACAAACTGGAGATTAATTGTCCTTGTACCCGTGCCTGGCTATGTTAAGAACACCTTCAGGTCACCCAGCAGCACTTTGTCCCAGAGCTCTGCATCTGCCTGGCTGTTCTCACCCTGGTCTGTCTACCCTTTGAAACCTAGCCAAGGTGAACCTCCTGTTTCCTTTCTCCTAGTCAAGCTGCGTTCCTGTTCTTCCCTTAGCCTGCTGTACTCCCGTGAAACTAATCACTTGAGGGGAAAGAACTACAAAGTCTGATGGGAACCTTTTTCCTTCCGGTGCAGGAGATCAAATCCAGGGCTCACACATACCAGTCAAACCATCTATCTCTGAGCTACATCTTCCTCCCTTGTGGACACTTTTCAGTCCCAGTCTTATTGGAACCATTGATTTGATCTCTTTCTATCCTCTCCTCTGATGGTTTCTTTTCTTTTTTTTTTTATGCCTCATTTTTCTCTCTTTTTTTTAATTTTATTTAAAAAAAACTTTTTTCGCCGGGCGATGGTGGCACGTGCCTTTAATTCCAGCACTCAGGAGGCAGAGGCAGGCGGATCTCTGTGAGTTCAAGGCCAGCCTGGGCTGCAGAGTAAGTTCCAGGAAAGGCACAAAGCTACACAGAGAAACCCTATCTCGAAAATTTTTTTTTCTTTCCTTTTACAGACCAACCCCTGTTCTCCTTCCCTCCTCTTCTCCCACTCCCCCCACCTACCCCCATCCCACTCCCATCCCTCCTCATAGAGGATAAGGCCTCCCTTGGGCAGTCAGCACAGGCTGGCATACTAAGTTGGGGGCTGGACCTAGCCCCTCCCCCTGCATCAAGGCTGAGTAAGGCATGGCGCCATAGGGAATGGGCTCTAAAAAGCCAGTTCTTGTACCAGGGATAAGTCCTGGTCCCATTGTGAGGAGACCCACAAACACATCAAGCCACGCAACTTTCACCCACATTCAGAGGGCCTAGTTTGGTCCCATGCAGGCTCCCCAGCTGTCAGTCCAGAGTCTGTGAGCTCCCATTAGCTTGGGTCAGCTATTTCTGTGGTTTTACCCATCATGATTCTGACCCACCTTGCTCTTATAATCCTTCCTCCCTCTCTTCAGCTGAACTCCAGGATCTTGACCGAGTGCTGGGCTGTGGGTCTCTGCATCTGCTTCCATCAGTCACTGGATGTAGGTTCTATGATGGCAATTAGGGTAGACACCACTCTGAGTGCAGGGGAAGGCTAGTTCAAGCACCTTCTCCACCATTGCTATGAGTCATGGCTGGGGACAATCTTGTGAGTTCCTGGTGTTTTCCCTAGCTGCAGATTTCTCCCCATCCCGTAATGGTTCAAGATATCTCTTTCATTGCCCTCCCTCCCCATCTCTCCCCCATGTTCCCACCTCTCCTCCCTTCTGCTCCCCCTCCCCCTCTTCCCCCCCCCCCCCAGTTTACCCAGGAGATCTTAACCCTTTCCCCTTCCCAGGGTGATCCATGTGTGTCCCTCTTAGTGTCCTCCTCTTTACCTAGCTTCTCTGGGGTTGTGGATTGTAGCCTGCGTCTACAATCCACAAAAAACATTTGCTTTGCGTCTAACATTCACTTATGAGTGAGTACATACCGTGTTTGTCTCTCTGGGTCTGGGTTGCCTCACTCAGGATGATTTTTTTCTAGTTCTATCCATTTGCCTACGAATCTCATGATGACATTGTTTTTTTACCACTGAGAAGTACTCCGTTGTGTATAAGTAACACATTTTCTTTATCCATTCTTCGGTTGAAGGGCTTCAAGGTTATTTCCAGGTTCTGGCTATTACAAAGGGCTTCAAGGTTATTTCCAGGTTCTGGCTATTACAAATAATGCTGCTATGAACATAGTTAAGCAAATGTTCTTGTGGTGTGGTTGAGCATCTTTTGGTTATATGCCCAGGAGTGGTATTGCTAGGTCTTGAGGTAGGTTGGTTCCCAATTTTCCGAGATACCATCATGCTGATTTCCAGAGTGGCTGTACAAGATTGCATTCCCACCAGCAGTGGAGGAGTGTTCCCCTTTCTCCGTATCCTCTCCAATATAAACTATCATCTGTGTTTTTGATCTTAGCCATTCTAACAGGTGTAAGATGGTATCTCAAGGTTGTTTTGATTTGCATTCCCCTGATGGCTAAGGATGTTGAACATTTCCTTAAATGTCTTTCAGCCATTTTCATTCATCTTCTGTTGAGAATTCTCTGTTTAGCTTTGTAGCCATTTTTTAATTGGATTATTTGATATTTTGCTGTCTAGTTTCTTGAGTTCTTTATATATTTTTGATATCAGCCCCCTATCTGATGTGGGGTTGGTAAAGATCTTTTCCCATTCTGTAGGCTTTTTGTCTTATTGACAGTGTCCTTCACCTTACAAACACCTTTCTCTGTTTCAGAAAGTCCCATTTATTAATTGTTGCTCTCAGTGTCTGTGCTACTGGTGTTTTATTTAGGAAGTGGTCTCCTGTGCCAATTCCTTCAAAGCTACTTCCCACTTTCTCTTCTGTCAGGTTCAGTGTAATTGGATTTATGTTGAGGTCTTTGATCCATTTAGACCTGAGTTTTGTGCATGGCAATAGATATGTATCTATTTGCATTCTTCTGCATGTAGATATCCAGTTATGCCAGCACCATTTGTTGAAGATGCTTTCTTTTTTCCATTGTATAATTTTGGCTTCTTTGTCAAAAATCGGGTGTTGATAGGTGTGTGGATTAATGTCAGGGTCTTCAATTTAATTCCATTGATCAACGTATCTGTTTTTATGCCAATACCAAGCTGTTTTTATTATTATAGCTCTATAGTAGAGCTTGAAGTCAGGAATGGTGATGCCTCTGGAAGTTCCTTTATTGTATAGGATTGTCTTGACTATCCTGGGTTTTTTGTTTTTTGTTTTTGTTTGTTTTGTTTTTGTTTTTGTTTTTTCCAACATAATATTTTTATTGATTACTTGGGAATTTCATACAATGCAACCAATCACTTCCCATTCCTCTCAGGGTCACCCTCCCAACCTTGTACCCTCCGCCAAAAAAGAAAAAATACACCAAGTCCAATTTATGTTGCCCATATACTCACTGGAGCATGGTCAAACTCCCAGTGGCCAGCCTCTTAAAGAAAGCCAAGTCCTTTCCCACCCCATCCCACCCCTACTGAAAGCCATCAACTTCGAAGAGCTACACTTCAGTATCTTTATCACAAGTTTTAAGGACTCGCTTCAATAGCTTTCTGTCTGGACTGTTTTCTTTTTGTGGGGGGGGGCGGTGATTGTCAAAGAAGCCTTCAATGTCTCTCATTCTCAATTATGAGTCTGCATTCATCGATACCACTGCAAAAGAAGTTTCCTTGCCCATAACAGCCAATGGCACCATGGATGATGGACATCAACACGGCCTCCAGCAGCAGCATAACCAGGGATACACATGGTGTCTGTCGGTAGTGCGGACCATGGAGATCAGTACCAGCTCCTGGCTGCAGCAAGGACCGTGGACACCAACAAGGCCTCCACTTCGTCTAGGCTTAATTCAGAAAATGAACCATTCTTCATCTAGAATATCTTCTTGTTGCTCAAAGCCCGGGTGATGTGCAGTTGGGAAGAGCCCTTGTGAGCTCCAGGTTGCTACACACCACCCTGCCCCGCCCCCCATTCAGCAAAGACCCTACTTTGTCCATGGCAGCCTCGCTCTCATACCTGTCAACGCAGCGTCTGTTACACTGGCTCACTCCACCACGCATGCGCTGCACGTTCCACCATCTTTCCCACCTCTCCATCACACATTCATCCACCAAAGTGGCATTGCAATTTTGCCCAAACAACTTTACGTGCAAATACTTACTGCAATGAGTCATTGGTCTTGTTCAAGGTTTCTGGTTTCTGAAGCACCATAAATACTGGACTCAGTCTCATCTGATATCTGGGACATCCTGTTGCTGCCCCAGAGTCAGGGTGATCTTGCAGCTGGGCCACGCGACTCCAGGAAGGATCTACATGAGGTCCGGGCTACTGCACACCTCCCTGCCTGCGGTACCAGATGTCCCTCAGACTCACCTGGTACGACCAGACCATCGTGCTGGAAGCCTGCAGGCAGAACTACAACCCCTTAGCTCTCCTTCCGCAGCCGGGTGAGCAGCTAGAGCTGCAGCCATGGCCGCTCCAAGGTGCAGGTCAGGACTGCTGGCCCAAGCCTCCAGGTTGCCTATTTGGCAACAACATGCTCCTTTGTCCCCTGTGGCTGCGCTTCCATACCTGTCACCGCCACCTGCGCGCTTCTGCTCCACCATCTTTTTTCCTCAATTTCAGGAGACCACTTTTTAAAAGCATCTTCCCCATAAGCCTGCAGTTTCTGTTTGTTTGTTTTAGTTGTTCAGGAGATTCTGGGTGCTCTGCAGACTCACCCTCCGCTGACTCCTCTCCCCTCGAGGCTTCCGTTGGTCTCTCAGGCTCCTCAGAGCAGCTGCACAGTCCTAAGGATGCCTGCGGGTGCAGCCAACTTAACACTTTATATATAGATATCTTAAATTTTATTTACTTATTTATTTTGGTTTTTTGAGACAGGGTTTCTCTGTGTAGCCCTGGAAGTCAGTTTGTAGACCAGGCTGAACTCACAGATATCTGGTGTGGTTTCATGCGGTCCCGTTTCAGAGGTTCAGTCCATTATCATTTTCATCATGGGGGGAGCATGGCAGTGTGCAGGCAGACATGGTGCTGGCTATATTATGGCTTGCAGGGAACAGGAAGTGGACTGGGTTTTTTTTGTTTTTTCATATGAAGTTGAGTGTTGTTCTTTAAAGGTCTGTGAAGAATTGTGTTGGGATTTTGATGGGGATTGCATTGATCTGTAGATTGCTTTTGGTAAGATTGCTGTTTTTACTATGTTGATCCCACCTATTCAAGAATATGGGAGATCTTTCCATTTTCTGATATCTTCTTCAATTTCTTCAAAGATTTAAAGTTCTTATCATACAGGTCTTTCACTTGTTTAGTTAGAGCTACCCCAAGATATTTTATGTTATTTGTGGCTATTGTAAAGGTTGATGTTTCTCTAATTTCTTTCTCAGCCTGTTTATTGTTTGTCTGTAGGAAGGCTACTAATTTTTCTAAGTTAATCTTGTATCCCGCCACATTACTGAAGGTGTTTATCAGCTGTAGGAGTTCCTTGGTAGAATTTTTGGGTCACTTATGTATACTATCATATCATCTGCAGATAGTGAAAGTTTGACTTCTTCCTTTCCAATTTGTATCCCTTGATCTCCTTTTGTTGTCTTATTGCTCTAGCTTCGAGTACTATATTGACTTCTTCTTTTCCAATTTGTATCCCCTTGATCTCCTTTTGGTGTCTTATTGCTTCTAACTTTGAGTACTATATTGAATAGGTATGGAGAGAGTGGACAGCCTTATCTTGTTCCTGATTTTAATGCAATCACTTTGAGTTTCTTGCCATTTAGTTTGATGTTGGCTGTTGGCTTGCTGTATATTGCCTTTATTATGTTTATGAGAGTTCCTTGTATCCCTGATCTCTCCAGGAACTTTATCATGAATGGGTGTTGGATTTTGTCAAAGGCATTTTCAACATCTAATGAGATGATCATGTGGTTTTTTTCTTTCAGTTTGTTTATATGGTGTATTACATTGACAGATTTTTCATATGTTGAACCATCCCTGCATCTCTATGATAAAGCCTACTTGATCATGGTGGATGATTTCTTGATATGTTCTTGGATTCAGTTTGCTAGTATTTTATTGAGAATTTTTCCATCAATGTTCATGAGGGAGATTGGTCTGTAATTCTCTTTCCTAGTTGCATCTTTATGTGGTTTAGGTACCAAGGTAACTGTAGCCTCATAAAAGGAGTTTGGCAATGTTCCTTCTGTTTCTATTGTTCGGAAGAATTTCAGGAGTATTGGTATAAGTTCTTCTTTGAAATTCTGGTAGAATTCTGCACTGAAACCATCTGGCCCTGGTCTTTTTTTGGTTGTGAGACTTTTGATGACTGCTTCTATTTCCTTAGGGGTTATAGGTCTATTTAAATTGTTTATCTGATTTTGATTTAATTTTGGTATGTGGTACCTATCCAAAAAATTGTCCCTTTCTTTTACATTTTCCAACTTTCTGGAATACAGGTTTTCAAAGTATGACCTAGTGATTCTCTGGGTTTCCTCACTGTCTGTTATTATACCCCCCTTTTCATTTCTGATTTTGTTAATTTGGATATTCTCTCTCTGCTTTTTGGTTAGTTTGGATAAGGGTTTGTCTATCTTGTTGATTTTCTCAAAGAACCAACTCTTTGTTTCATTGATTCTTTATATTGTTCTCTTTGTTTCTATTTTATTGATTTCAGCTCTCAATTTGATTATTTCCTGGCATCTACTCCTCCTGGGTGAGTTTGCTCCTTTTTGTTCTAGAGCTTTCAGGTGTGCTGTTAAGTCACTAGTGTGAGATTTCTCTAACTTCTTTATGTGGGCACTTAGTGCTATGAACTTTCCTCTTAGCACTGCTTTCATAGTGTCCCATAAGTTTGAGTGTGTTGTACATTCATTTTCATTGAATTCTAGGAAAATCGTTAATTTCTTTATTTCTTCCTTGACCCAGTAGTGATTCACTTGAGCATTGTTCAGTTTCCATGAGTTTGTAGGCTTTTGGCATTTTGAGTTGTTGTTGAATTCTAACTTTAAGTCATGGTGGTCTAATAAGATACAGGGGGTTATTCCAATTTTTGATATCTGTTGAGATTTGTTTGTTACCGAGTATGTGGTCAATTTTGGAAAAGGTTCCATGGGGTGCTGAAAAGAATGTATATTCTTTTGTGTTTGGGTGAAATGTTCTACAGATGTCTGATAGGTCCATTTGAGTCATAACATATGTTAGTTCCCTTATTTCTCCATTAAGTTTCTGTCTGGCAGATCTGTCCAGTGTTGACAGACAGGTGTTGAAGTCTCTCACTATTAGTCTGTGGGGGTTGATGTGTGACTTAAGCTTTAGTAATGTTTCTTTTACATGTGTGGGTGCCCTTGTATTTGGAGCATAAATTCAGAATTGAGACTTCATCTTGATGGATTTTTCTTGTGGTGACTATGAAATGCCCTTCTTCATCTCTTTTGATTGATTTTAGTTTGAAGTCTATTTTGTTAGATATTAGGATAGCTACACCAGCTTGTTTCTTAGGTCCATTTGATTGGAAAGTTTTTTCCCAACCCTTTACTCTGAGATAATGTCTGAGTTTGAGGTTGAGGTGTGTTTCTTGTATTCTGCAGCAGGATGGATCCTGTTTTCATATCCATTCTGTTAGCCTGTGTCTTTTCATAGGTGAATTGAGTCCATTGGTATTAAGGGATAATAATGACCAGTAATTGTTAATTCCTGTTTATTTTTGGTGGTAGTGTGTGTTTCCCTTCTTTGGGATTTGCTGGTGTGAGGTTATCTGTTGCCTGTGTTTTGGTGGTTGCAGCTAGCTTCCTTGGGTTGGAGTTTTCCTTCTAGTACTTTCTGTAGGGCTGGATTTGTGGATATGTAATATTTAAATCTGGTTTTGTCATGAAATATCTTGTTTCCTCCATCTACAGTGATTGAAAGCTTTGCTGGGTAAAGCAGGCTGAACTAGCATCTGTGGTCTCTTAGTATCTGCAGAACGTCTGTCCAGGACCTTTTGGCTTTCAGAGTTTCCATTGTGAAGTCAGGTGTAATTCTGATAGGTCTGCCTTTATATGTTACTTGACCTTTTTCCTTTGGTGCTCTTAATATTCTTTCTTTATTCTGTATGTTTAGTGGTTTGATTATTATGTGGCAAGGGGACTTTTTTTTGTAGTCCAGTCTATTTGGTGTTCTGTACACTTCTTGTACCTTCATAGGCATGTCCTTCTTTAGGTTGGGAAAGTTTTCTTTTATGATTTTGTTGAATATATTTTCTATGCCTTTGAGCTGGAATTCTTCTCCTTCTTCTATTCCTATTATTCTTAGGTTTGGTCTTTTCACAGTGTCCCAGATTTCCTGGATGTTTTGTGTTAAATATTTGCTGGATTTAACATTTTCTTTGACGAATGAATCTATTTCCTCTATCATATCCTCAATGCCTGAGATTCTCTCTTCCATTTCTTATATTCTGTTGGTTATGCTTGCATCTGTAGTTCCTGTTCATTTACTCAAATTTTCCTTTTTCTGAATTCCCTCAGTTTGTGTTTTCTTTATTGTTTCTATTTCAATTTTCAAGTCTTGAACTGTTTCCTTCACCCGTTTGATTGTTTTTTCTTGGGTTTCTTGACTTTCTTTAAGAGATTTCTTGATTTCCTCCAACTTTTTGTTTGTCTTTCCCTCCATTTCTTTAAGGCAATTTTTCATTTCCTCTTTTAGGGCCTCTATCATCTTCATAAAGTTGTTTTTAAGGTCGTTTTCTTCTGGATCATCTGCTTTGGGATGTTGAGGGCATCAGACTTCCTGGGGATAGAGTTACAGGTACCTAAGGTGGGTTTTGAGAACTGAACTTGGGTCTTTGGTAACAGCAGCAAGAGCTTGTAACACCTGAGCCATCTCTCCAGCCCCAATAAAACAGGCTCATTCTGAATTTACATGTACTACACCAGACTAGTAAATTCACTCGTAGTATGAATGAGAAAATACAATTGTTAAATACAATTCCTCTGTGATCCTTATTAAACGTTAAAGCCACAGCAATGCATAACTTTGAAATTTTAATATAGTCTTCGCTCTTGAAATTTAATGTTTTATGTGTTACTCTCCTGTAGTTGCCAGGATATAAATTCTCTCACCTCCTCGTTTTGTTGTTGAGAAAATGTGAGGATCAACAAAGGTTTTTGAATTATCAAAGAGTTATGTATGTTGCTTTTTATCTGCAGCGCAGTGGCTGCATTTAACCCTCTCACTGTCTGAGCAGCCGACTGCACCTCTGCAGCTGCTGCTGCCGCATCACTGATGCGGCCAGTGGCTGGAGGGATCCTTTGCATGCTATTGCCACCGCCTCTGCCTCTGCCACCACCTCTGCCACTGCCTCGGCCGCCTCAGTGTAGAAAGGCAAATGTTGTTTTTGATTAAGTCTCTATCTTTTTGTTTTACCGATCAAGACTCAGAAGCCAGATGCAGGGGTGAGCCTGCTAAGAAAGGTAGAGAAAAGCAACCAGCTGAACTTCCTCCTCCGTTGTTGTCTCAGAAAGAGTCTTTTCTCCTGTCTTGTCTTGAAAACTCTTCCAATCAGATGTCCCTGTCCTCTACTTCCTGTGCCTCTCTCTCTCTGACCTCCCGACTTCCCCTCACCCTCTATAGTTTCTTCCAGTCAACTGGCTGCTTGCTCCGCTCTTGACCAATGGTTGATTTTATTTAATAATGCAATCTTCGGATTCACAGTGTGATCAAATATCCCACAACATTTCCCATTTTTGTCTAAATAGAAAGGAAAGGTTTTAACTCTAACACAGTAAAACTATTTACAATAATGAAGTTACTTTGGCCAAGCTTTCTACAGTGTCAAGCTTGGTTGTATTTGGCAGTCTTAGGATGAAGAATTTCTGAGTTCAAAGTTCTGTAAAATGTTCATGTCAGTCTCATGTGAACTCAGCAATTTGAATGTCCTGAGCAGTTTGCAGTCTGAAGCTGATCTTTGTGTGGTGTTTGTTGTGGAATATTAATTTAAACTGTGTTGCTTTGCCTGCCTAAAATACCTGATTGGTCTAATAAAGAGCTGAACAGTCAAAAGACAGAGAGAATAAATAGGAGGAGAAATCTAGGCTCGAGAGAAAAAAGAAGGGGAGAGCAAGTAAGGGAGAAGGAGAAGAGGACCCCAGGGGCCAGCCACACAGCCACACAGCCACATGGCCAGCCACAGAGTAAGAAGGAAAGAAAGACATATAGAATAAAGAATGGTAAAAAGTCCAGCTGCAAAATGTAGTTAAAGAGAAACAGAATAATTTAAGTTAGAAAAGCTGGCAAGAAACAAGCCAAATTAAGGCAGGGCATTCATGAATAAGAATAAGTCTTCATGTATTTATTTGGGAACTGGGTGGCAGGCCCCCAAACAGAAAAAAAAAAAAAAAAAAGAACACCAACTTCAGGTGTTTGTCAGCTTAGTGGCATTACCACAAAGGGTTCATCATTGCAGGACGCCATCATCTTCCTGGAGACCTTAAAGGTGTCCACTAAGAAGAGGCTGGGAGTGGGCAAAACCACTTGACCAATTTATTCTTTTTCTTGGGACATTTTCTCTTGATGACCTGTTCTTCAGATATCTCACTTATCCAGTGGTCTCTGGATTCCTTACTTGGATGTTTTTATTCTCCTGGAAAGACAAGAAAAAAAAAAAAAGCCCTGCCCCAACCCTAACTTTGGGGAGTTCCTTTTTTGGCAGGTTATACCTTTGCTAGGGAAAATGTTTTTTGGTTTTTGGTTTTTTTGTTTTGTTTTTGTTTTTGTTTTTTGGCAACAGAAAAAGTATTATCTTTCAAAAAATTCTTTTGAAATTTTGAAACTAGATATACCTTAATAAGTGTGGATAAATATACCTATATCCCCCTTTCTCTTTATATATAAACTCAAAGTTAAAGTATATTTATTTTTTGATCACAAAGTACATTCACTTTGAATTTCAGCCTGCCTTGTAGAGGGTTTTTATAATAATTTGTAAATATGGCATGTGATTTCTCTAGTATGCAAACATACCAAATAGGAGCTGTATCTGAGTTTTGTCCCAGGGTAGTGGAATTAAAGGCATGTGCCACCACCTCCTTGTTCACTTAACTCTAGAATTTAGAGAGCAACTAACTTATAGAGATCCCCCTGTCTCTACCACTGCCCTGCTCAACTATTTTATCTTAACTCCAAAGCACTCCAGTGTTGTGGGAATTTGCTCTGTCAATGACCTTGAGGTATGTGGAACAATAGAGGTGTGGGTTTTTTCTGGATATGTGACTGTTTAAAACTGAGGAGGGGGTAAATGCTCTCTCTCTCCGTGTGGTTGGAGACTAGACAGCTGGTTCCATTCACCCCTGGGCAAAACAGAACTCTGCAACTGAATCTACCTTATCCTGTATCTGTGGGTCTGTTTTCCCATAGCACCCACTAATACATTGATATATATATATACACCCTTTAGGCTCTTGTTTCAAGTGGTGCCCAATGTGGGGCAGGAACCCACGACCCTGAGACTAAGAGTCATGCTCTACCAACTTCCCTTTTGGCTCTTGTTTCACTACAACTCTTAGAGATGTAGAAAACAAGCTTGAACTGTAGTAACCCTTTGAATTTACTTAAAACATTTTAAAATCTCTTAACTGTTTTTAATACCAAACAACAAAAATATCCTTTTTATTTAAGAAGAAAACTCAAAAGCTGATGTCCAAGATTGTGGGTCTTTCTTTCCTTCTTTCTTCCTTTCTTTTTCTTTTTTTTTTTTTTAATCCAGGCATGATCAGACACCAAATGGCCTGGGAATTGAACCTGGGTTCTCTGGAACATCAGGGAGTGCTCTTAACCACTGAGCCATCTCTCTTCCCTTAATCTCAGGGTCATGGGTTTGTGCCCCATGTTGGGCACCACTTATTATGATCAATCCACATGAGTCTATTAAATGGGTAACAGAATTTATTAAGATATAAATTGAGGAAATACACTCATGATTACAGAATGGAGTAGACAGCAGAAGTCATGCTCTGATCTGACCAGGAGCTAATCCACCTCTCAGGCAGGAGCAGGGAGAAGGGTGGACCTTTCTCCAGCTCCTTAAAAGAGATCACATACAACAGCAAGATGTACTGCCTCCTTTGGGCCATACAGCAGAAGGTCATGGGCGGAGCAAATACCACTAAACAAGATGACCATAGCCTTGTAGCAATATATAGTCTAACATTCTAACATGGAATTAAGGCACGTGGTTTAAGAAAACCTATTTTTCCTTTTGTGCCAGTAAGGCAAGTGTGCCTTTGGTAAATTATCATTCAAAAATACTATTTTTTATTTTTAATTTAATTTTTTTATTTTCGTACCTGATCAAATGAAAGGTATGTGTTAGTCTTTATAAATTCAAGAGGTCTTTCCTGTTCAAATCTAATCTTTATCAATCTTGATGGTATATCCATAGCTTTTCTTCTCCTGTGTAAACAAAAGCAAAATCTCTTCCCCAACATAACACATATCCTAGTTTCCATTCTAAGGTCAACACATCTTTAAAATATACAGGCTGATTTAATTCAGCAGCTTTTTCTAATATCCACTATTTCTCTGCAGGCATTGTTCCTTTCTCATTAGCATTTTAAAAATTTAAAGTTAATGAGCATTATGTAATCTATCTCTGGGGATCTTTATTTCCCCTTTCTGTTTATTAAGCATACCTTTTAAAGTGCAAATAGATCTTTCTATAACTGCTTGTCCTGTACGATTGTTATGGCATGCCTCTAATATGATTTATGTTGTAATTTGCAAAAAAAAAAAAAAACCTGTTTCATCTTACTAGAGATATATGTTGGAGCACTGTCAGTTTTAACTTGTAAAGGTATTCCTAATATAGCCATAACTTCTAATAAATGTGTAATTACATAATCAGCCTTTTTAGAACTTAAAGCAGTTGTCTACTGAAATCCTGAATATGTATCTATGGTATGGTGATAAAAAAAATCTTTCTTCAAACCTTTGGTATTAACATGGTGTTTCTTACAAAATTCTAGGGCTGCTAGCACATTTTCTACCAATAATGAATCAATTTCATCATTACTTTGAACTAAAGGGCTTGCTCCAATATGTGTTATATACAAGGGATGATTTCTATTTGTGATTATTTGTTGTAACTGAATAAATAACAAAGTAAATTCTGAATCATCTGGAATAAGTTTAGTGGTTTCAATATGTAAAACAACTTTTTTTATATTGAGAGTAACTATAATAAGAGTTTCTGGAAAATCTAATAATACCATGAGAATAGCATATAATTCTGACTTTTTAACTGAGTCATAAGGAAGGGCTTGAGCCAATTTACTTATTTTTCATAACGTATAGCCTGCTTTTACTGATTTATTTGCATCAGTATAGAATGTAGAGGTTCCAGAAATTGGTACTCCTTTCACAATATCAGAGAGAATCCAATTAGTTCTTTTTATAAGCTAGAGTCCCTTGCTTTTGGGATATTTGTTGCTAATCTCTCCCAAAAAAATTCTGCAAACTCTTTGCCAATGTTCATTTTCTGCCCACAATGAGGCAATTTCAGAATTAGTAAAAGGTACCACAATTTCTGTTGAGTCTATTCCTGTTAATTGACAAAGTCTCATTTTTTCCTTTCAGAATCAATCCAGAAAACTTTTCTACATAGGCCTTTAAATTTACTCTGTTTGTGTACTAAAACTATCCATTCTAAGATATAATCTTCTCTCTGCATAAGAATTTCTTTAGGAGAATGCGGAGAAGGTAAAATAACCAGAATACAATCAAGCTGTGGATTCAAGCAATCCATATATGCATCCTGTAATTTCTTTTCTACCAGAGCCAATTCTCTCTGATGATAATTTTCTTGGACTATTCAAGTTCTTATCACCTCATAAAGTTTCAAAAAAAAATTACTTAGCTCTTGAGTAGTTAACCCAATTGTGGACCACAGCCAGTTAGTATCTTCCAGGAATTTTTGAAAATCAGTAAGAGTTTGTAATTGATCTCTCCTGATTTGTACTTTCTGTGGTTGAATCTTCTATAAATCTATCTTATATCCTAGGTAGTTAATAGAATCTCCTGTTTGTATTTTTTTAGGAGCAATTTGTAATTCCCAAGAAGGCAATTTTTTTTTTACTTCATAAAACAGTTTTTCTAAGGTATTTGCATCATCTGAATCAACCAGTAAGATATCATCTATATAGATTGAGGAAACTGTTTATGAATTATTTCTTTTTTTTTTTTTTTTTTTTTGGTTTTTTAAGACAGGGTTTCTCTGTGTAGCTTTGTGCCTTTCCTGGAACTCACTTGGTAGTCCAGGCTGGCCTGGAACTCACAGAGATCCTCCTGGCTCTGCCTCCCGAGTGCTGGGATTAAAGGTGTGCGCCACCACCGCCCAACTTATGAATTATTTCTAATGACTGTTGTACAAAATTTTGACACAAGGTGAGGCTGTTTAATATTCATTGTGGCGAGACCCTCCACTGGTACCTTTAAACAGGTTGAGAATTATAAGTGGGCACTGTGAGGGCAAATATTTCTCTATCCTGTCCTTGTAAAGGTATAGTTTAAAAAAAAAAAAGCAGTCTTTTAAATCGATCACTATCATAGAGCATCCCTTACGTAATAAAGAAAGCAAGGGAATTCCAGGCTATAAAGAGCCCATTGGCCAGATCATCTTATAGCTCTCAGATATGTTACCATTTTCCAGATTTCTTTTTAATGACAAATACAGGAGAATTCCAAAGACTGGTTGATTCTTCAATATGTTGAGCATTTAGCTGCTCCTGTACCACCTATCTAATGCCTGTGATTTTTAAGATGTCAAAGGCCACTGTTACACACCCACACAGGTTGTCAGCTAACCATTTTAAAGGTAGGGCAATTGGTACCTTTGAAGGACCATCAACTGTTGTGCCCTGCTTATGTACAACCTGAACAGTCTGTGACTGATCTTGATAATATAGTTTAATATTTTTCTCAGAAGCATTCTTTATTTTATGGTTTGTTTCTGAGATTGGAGGAATGTTAATCTGTGTTTTCCACTGCTGCAGCAAATCACATCCCCGTAAATTCATGGCTATGTCAGCCACATCTGGCTTTAATTTTGTCATATGTCCTTCTGGCCCTATACACTCAACCCATCTTATGCTTTGCTTTACCTGAGATAAAGTTCCAATCCCTAAAAGCTGAATATTTACCTCCTAAAGAGGCCAATCTGGATGCCAAGATTTTGGTGAAATTACTGTTACATGTGCACTGGTGTCCAATAAATCTCTAATTACAATGTCATTTATTTGTATTTTTAGCTTTGGTCTTTGGCCATTTATAACAGTTTGCCAAAAGACTTGTTTTCTGTTCTCTCCTGAATTTTTTGTTTTATCTACTGAAACTGTTCTGTCCTTGATCAGATCTAGAGCAATTAAGTCTTTTAATTGCTCTGTGGATGAGTTTCTCCGATGCTGACAGGGAATGAGTGAACCAAATTTGGCACTGGGGCCTGTGGGGGGCCCCCTAAGGCCTTTCCTGATGTGAAAGGGTTACCTTGCCTGTCCCCTATTGATCCGCATTCCTTAGTCTAATGCCAGCCTTTGCCACACCTTCTGCATGCTCCAGAAGACTGGGGCCTTCTGTTCAGATTATCTCTAGAAAAAACATTGTATCTAGGAATGCCTTGCCTACAATCCTTTTCCAGATTACCTTGCTTACCACAATTAAAACCTCTGACATTTTGATTTTTCTTGCAACTTTTAGGAATTACTTCTCCTATCAGAGTAGCATCAGAAACATGAGATCCAATATCAGCTACATTTCTATTCTGTTCATCTATTGGTACTGATCTTGTCTTTAAAGGCCTAATCACCCTTTTGCATTCTGAGTTAGCATTTTCAAAAGTCAAAGATTTGATTATAGTGGTCTGACTTTTGGATCTGATACTATTCTATTTACAGCTGAAGTAAATCTTTGTAAAAATTCCTTGAATGCTTCTTTTGGGCCTTGTATAATTTTAGCAAATGACTCAGACCTCTTTCCTAATTCTTCAGCCTTGTTCCAAGCATTCAAAGCCGCTAAATGACATAGGTTGAAGGCATGATCATCAAAATCAATATGCCTTTGCAATTCAGCATATTGGCCTTCATAAAGTAACTGATCTTGAGAAATATCAATACCTCTAGCCCTATTTCATTGTTCTATGGCCCTGGCTTCCTCTGCCCATCATGTTTTCCATTGTAACTGAGGACCAGCTTCCAATATTGTTGTTACTAAATCTTCCCAGTCTTGGGGATAATTCTGAGTTGCCCATGAATTTAATACTGCCTCACATAGGGTGAATGCATACCATATGAAATGATCACTTCCTTAAATCTCTTCAAATCTAATATTTCTATAAGATTCCGTTTAGCTTCCTGATAACCTTGTGGGTATCTATTGTCTCCAGGTCAGTCTTGTATAGTAACTGGATAAACTAAGGTTGGTTTTCTAATAGCCTTGGACCATTCCTCTTCAGTTCCATAATATGATGGCATGGTAGGTTCCTTTCTAAATTCCTCTGTCTGTGTATGAGTATTTGTCTTAGTTTCATTAATAAGGTTTTGTGGTGGTATTGTGTTCCCCAAAATATTGTGTACCCTAATAAACTTATTTGGGGTCAGAGAACAGAAAAGCCACTAGATACTTAGGATAGGCAGTGGTAGCACACGCCTTTAATCCTAGCATTCCAGAGGCAGAAATCCATGTGTTCAAGGATATAGCCAAGCATGGTGACTCATGCCTTTAATCCCAGAAAGTGAGCCTTTAATCCCAGGGAGTGGTGGTAGAAAGCAGAAAGGTATATAAGGCGTGAGGACCAGAAACTAGAAGCATTTGACTGGTTAAGCTTTTAGGTTTTGAGCAGCACAGTTCAGCTGAGAGGCATTCGGATATGAGGACACAGAGGCTTCCAGTCTGAGGAAACAGGATCAGCTGAGGAACTGGCGAGACCCTTTAAGATTCTGCTACAAGGTTTTCTAGGGCTTGTATCTTATCAATCAACTTTTTATATTTGGCACAATTATCAGGCCAATTTTTATATTTGGCACAAGAAACCACTGTGGCTATTAAAGATAAAATATGAATTACCAGACTGATAATAATTACAACTACCTTTATGTCAATCTCAGGTAAGTCATTTGTCTCTCATTTATCGCTTCTATTTGCAAGCCATCCTTAGTGGCACTATGCAAGGTCCTAACTGCCTGCATTGTGATATTTCCCATCCTTAATGTGGGAAAGATTTTTCTTTTTAATATTACTTAACTCTCTCATTAAGGACTTCCCAGGTGTCTCACCAAATCTGGTGACTTTCCAGTTTGTCCACAGCACTGGTGGCAGAAGCACATCAGCACAGAGGGTCCTGTGTGCACATGTGGAGGAGTGGAGGTAGCAGAAGCCACAGTGACAGCTGGTGTGACCTCATGCCATGCACTGGAGTGCCAATTGTTGTTTTTATATAAATTTATACTTAATGCTTTTACCAATAAAGACTTGGGAGTCAGAGGCTGGGGTGATAACCTGCTAGCTCAGAGAATTTGAGGAACAACTAGCTGACCTTCCTCCTTCACCTGCATCTCAGAAAGAGAGCTCTTTTTGTGCCATTCCAAACCAAAAGGGACTAGCAAACTCTAAGTCCCTCCCTTCTACTTCCTGTGCATTTCTCTATGCATCTTCCTGACACCCTTTTTATTCTCTATGGCTAATTCCTGTGTACTAGTTCCTGGCTCTGCCTCTTGACCTCAGGTTTTTATTTAATATTAGCACAATCTCAGGGTTCACAGTATAATCAAATATCCACAACACTAACTAGGTTATTTATTTGTTTGAGGTGATTGTGAAAGGGATTGTTTCCTCAACTTCTTTCTCAGTGTGTTCATTAATCCTGTTTTTTGTGAGATGATTTTGTTTCTTTAGGTTTGAGTTTACCAAACCTAACAGATTTTTCATGAAGCTTTTAGGGTCTTTTATGGATGTGACCATATTGTCTGCAAAAAGAGATAATTTTCTTTCATTGTTTGCTATTATATCCTTATTTTATTTTTTTCTCTTACTTTATTACTCTAGCTAAGAATGTAAGTATGATACTGATAAGAATGGAGAGAGAAGACACCCTGTCTTAATTAGGGTTTTATAGCTGTTAAGAGACACCATAACCATGGCAACTCTAAAGATAATATAATGCAAAATGCATACAGTCCAAGTTCAAAAATCCCCATAGTCTATCACACTCTCAACAATGTTTCAAAGTCCAAAGTCTCTCCTAGGATTCATGCAATCTTTTAACTGTAATCAACTGTAAAAATAAAAATAAAAATAAAAGATCATATACTTCCAGCATATAATGGCACAGAATATATATTACCATTCCAAAATGCTGGGAAGGGAGCACAGAGAAAAAATACTGGACCAAAGCAAGACTGTTGTGGGTTATTAACTGAAGATGTGTTACATTTCTTTATGCTATGGAACATTTGTTTTAATGATGCAAAGATGTGTTGCGTTCTTTTATGTTGTATTTGTTTAACTCTGTGAAGCTGTGTTACTGTGCCAATCTAAAACACCTGATTGGTCTAAGAAAGAGCTGAATGGCCAATAGAGAGACAGGAGAGAGAAATAGGTGGGGCTGAGAGGCAGACAGAATAAATAGAAGGAGAAGAACATTAGAGGTAAGGAGGAGCAAGAAAAGGAGGAGAGGACTGTAGGGACCAGCCACCCAACTACACAGCCAGTCATGGAGTAAGAAGTAAGAAAGGTATAGAGAATAGAGAAAGATAAAAGCCTAGAGGCAAAAGGTAGATGGGGTAATTTAAGTTAAGAAAAGCTGGCAAGAAACAAACCAAGCTAAGGCTGGGCATTTATAAATAATAATAAGCCTCTGTATGCATATATTTATTTGGGATCTGGGAGGCAGGCCCCCCAAAAAAGTAAAAGAGCTCCGAGTAAAGAGTGCAAAAACAACAACAACACAAGACTGAAATCCAGCTGGGCAAACTTCAAACTCCGCGTTTCCATGTCTGATATCAAAATGATCTTCAGATCTCCAACTCCTTTCAGCATTTTTGACTGAACACACTTCTTTCTCTTAGGCTGGTTCCATCTCTGTTAGCAGCTCTTCTTGGCAGGTAGCCCACAGCTCTGGCATCTCTAACATCTTGGGGTCTCCAAGGCAACTCAGGCTTCAACTTCACAGCTTCACATAATGGCCTCTCTAGGGCTCCATTAAGGGACACCTCTGACACATGCCTGGCCTCAGCAGCTGTCCTTAGTCATGGAAGCAAATCCCATAGCCCCTTTCTTCTATCCTTAACTCCAGAACCACATGGCTGAAGCTGCCAAGTTCTGCTGCTTACTGGAGCTGGAACATGGCCCCCTTGTTCAATTACATCTTCATCAGCTTTCTGTCCTTCACTGCCTAAGCTTGGCTATCCTGAAACTGGATCTCTAGACTAGCCTGGTCTTGAACTCAGAGACCTGCCAGCCTCTGCCTTCCCAGTGCAGGGATTAAAGGCGTGCACCTCCACACCTCTAAACTTTTCTTTAATTCTTTTTCATAAGTTGGAAACGTAGCTGGGTGGGATCTTGCCTTGAGGTCCTCAGTCTTTTTATTTCATTTCTTAATATGTTTATCTCCTTCAACACAGAACTCAGCTCCATTCCACTTTCTGGTGCTCTTTTTCTCCTCAAATATTTTTCCTTGCTCAGTTTGCTCCTTTTCATTATATATCTTCATTAGAGTTAACACTAGTAACCCTATACCAGGCTGTTTAGAGATTTCCTCTGCCAACAGAATTAATCTCCAAATGTGATGGTGAATATTGATCATCGACTTAACAGCCTCTAGAATCATCCAGGACTGCTCTTGCCAACACTGTCTGTCACTGCTTAGCAGTGGATGTGATCTGAAATCACAGTGAGACTATATAAAACAGGGAATCTGAGTGAATATTTGCTCTCGTGGTATTTATGAGGCAGCATGAATAGTGATTTCAAGAGCAAGCTTTGGAACCAAAGTGCCTGGGTTCCAATACCAGCCCTTCTACTTACAAAGTGGGGGACTGTAGGAAAATTACACAACTTCTCTGGAGCTGGCTTTCCACATTTGTAAAACCTAAGCTGTGGGACTAGGTAGAGAACAGTCTGGCACAGCACTGGCCTTCCATGCATGAGGCCTGTGTTCATGCTCTGTCATTGCAAAAGAACACATAAAGGTCATGGGGCATAAAGCTCAGTTGGTAAAAGGCTTGCCCTGAGTTCAGTATACACACACACACACACACACACACACACACATACACACACACACACACACACACACACACACACACACACACACAAGACCTGACAGTGCACACGAGGGTCCCAGGGCTTGCAAACCAGCAAGTATAGCCACCACTGTGAGCTCTAGGTTCAATGAGAGGCCCTGCCTCAATAAGGTAAAGAGTGACTGAAAAAGACGTATGAGTTAGACTTCTAAATCTTTATCCACATGCACAGATATGCACATCCATGTGAACACACACATACAAAACAGAGGGGGAAATGCTCATAACCATACCTATATTGTGAAATTGTAAGAGTCTTTGTATACAATATGTGTATTTGTTCCTTTAATCTCCCTGTTTTCGTTTATTTTTTCAGTGGTGTTGGGAATTGAACCCAGGGCCCATGCATGCTAAGCAATGTATCACCAAGTTACAAAGCTGGCTGTGGATGGGGTTTTTTTTTTTAAGAGAATTAAAATTAAATATCTTTATTTCGCCACTGACCTCTTTCAACTTTACTACCCAAAGAATCTATTCAATGCCACCAAGTCCCTTGTCTTTACCGCCCCCTCTCCATGCTCCCTGATGTAAACATCAGGTTTCTGGGATGTGGTAAATTCCTACCCGTTCATCCATCCGCCTTTTTTCCCTCACAGAAATGTATTGCTGTTATTTCCTTTTCATTTCCCAGGTCTTGGTGAATCTGTGCTTCAACAAGTCCTTACTGTTACTTTAGTTGGAGGATACAGAATGGGGAAAGTAGACGGTTGTGTTGGTCAATTTCCACTGGTGTAACAGAGTCTGAGATAATCTGCTTACATGGAGGAAAGTGTCGGTGTAGCTCACATTTTAGCTGGGTTGACTGCCTAAAGTTTCAAGGCCTGTCTTAAGAGGGAAGTGTGTGCTGTGAGGGATCTGCTCACCTAACAGCAGCTCGGAACAGGGTACAGGCTGGGTCCCAATATCCTCTTCAGAGGCTTTCTTCACACTACTTTTCTCCGCTAAATATAACCTCTTAAAGATTCTACAACCCCTGAATGACATCATAGCCTGAGGACTGCAGCTCACTGTGACAGCCCTCGACGGCAATTTTCCATCTTTCCTCTTCATGTCATTATCAATTTCACTTCCATACCAAAGTTTTTGATCATGACAATGTCAAAAGCCCTATATGACCTAACTATCATTTAGCTTTGCAGCTTTCTTTGTGTGGGTGCATGCTTTGAGACAGAAGCTCACTATGGAGCCCAGACTGGCCTCAAACTTACGATGCTCCTGCCTCAGACTCCAGAGTGTTGTGATCACAAGCATTTGCCGCCTCTCTGGGCTCTTTTGCAGTTTCTGAAGTCAACACTTTTCCTCATTCAGTCTGCTCCAACCCTAGCTGCGTCCTATCAGTTTGCATTTGTTCATCTCACTGCTTCACTTTCTGCCTATCTGTCCCTAAATTCGGCCAAAGCCCCCAACACTCTCAGTAACATCAATCAGACACAGCTGTTTTTTTTTCTTTCTCTTTCCCTCTGTCTTTCCTTCCTTTGTGCATTTTTCTCTTTCAGAAAGGATACTCCTAGAACTTTCTGTCCCCCCTGCTCCAGGAGATTAGACTTCTACCATCACTCTGACAAATGTTTTGCTTTGTATTGTCTTGGCTTACTCCTTTTTCCAGTGTGGGGGATCAAGGGCAGAACCTTCTGAATGCTAGATAAACTCTCTGCCACTGAGCTGCAGATCAGCAATAATAAACATTTTCTACCAAGGGCCAGATTGTAAATAACTTAGGCTCTTTGGATCTCACAGTCTCTCAAAACTATTCATCTCTGCCCTTATATTGAGGAAACCACCACAGACAAGTCCTAGGCAAAGGAGCACATCTGTGTTCTGGCAAAGTTCAATTTACAAAGAGAGGTAATGGAGTTCTATGTTCTATTGCTCAGCAGGGGGACTAGAGATAATGATAGTATATGGCACATTTCAGGAAAACTAGAAGAAAGAGTTTTGAATCTTTCACACGAAGGCAAGACCGATAGATGAGAGGAGCTATGCTCACTCTGATCGGAACATCACACAACATACATATGCATCAAAACATTGCACTGGAACCAGCCAGATGGTTCAGCCAGCAACTGTCCTTCCTGCCAAGACTGATCTCAGGGAGCTTCATGGTAGAAGGAGAGAATCTATTCCCACGAGTTGTCCTCTGAACGCCACATGCATACCATGGCACATTAAGAGTAAACAATATAATTTCAAAGTAAATAAATAAAATATCACATTGTACCCCATAAGTATGTACACATTTTATGTATCAGTGAAAACTCAAAAGTAAATAAAAGCTGTGTCTGTATTGGACTCATGGTACAACTTGCTGTTCTTTGTCTTAGGGGCTCCATGAAAAAGGAAGGCTGGGAGGGTCGGTTGAGGACTTACTGCTTCTGAAAATGGCTTTGATCCACTGAAACATTCAAGATGGTTGGGGAAAATTGTATTGGGAAATATTTCCCTTTCTAAGTTCAAAAGCATTGCTCTTGTTTTTTGTTCATTTGTTTTTGTTTTCTTTGTTTTTTGTTTTTGTTTTTGTCTCTACTTTCTAGTTGGTGAGACGTTCGCTGCCTGTGATGTGGCAGCTTGCCTTTTCTGCCCTCACACAATTCAATGCTTGCCACACAATGCTTCAGTCAGTTTTTGGAAAGCCTTTTAGTCTCCTATGAATTTTTTAAACAATTTCTTTTACTCTCTTTGAAACTGCTATCAGTCAGATAATAAAGCTCTGAGATTAATAGTTTAACTTTCTATCTTTTCCCTCTGGTTTTTCATGTGTTTTCCTTGTAGTCTGCTCCCTAAGAGATTCATCAATGTCATTGTCTTAGACTCTTTCAGTCTTTAAATTTCTGAAGTATATTTTAATTTCTCTGATTATTCATTATATTTTCAGCAGTGCCCTATAACTTCTTACAGACAAAATAACCTTTATTATTATTTAATTTTGTGTATTGTATTACTTTATTATTACTCTGAACGTATCTCTCCTGGGGACTATGCCCCCTTGGTGTGGATCCATTGTTCCCCTGGTTCTTTCCTGCTGCCCCTTTCAGCCTTTCCTTCCAGCCCATCTCCATTCCTTTGTAACACCTGCTGACCCACAGAACCACTCTGTAGTCGGATTTTCTTGGACCGCCAGCTCCCAAATAATGACACAGAGACTTCTGACTAATTATAAAAGCTTGGCCTTAGTTTAAGCTTATTCCCAACTAGCTTATAACTTATATTAACCCATTTATATTAATCTATGTTCTGCCACATGGCTTGTTACTGCTCCTCAGTACTTTATGACCCACTTCCTCCATGTCTGGATGGTGAATCCCCCACCTCTCAGATTCTTCCCAGAGTGCCTATCTCTGCCCAGGAGTCCCACCTATCCTCGCCTGCCTCCCTATTGGCCATTCAGCTCTTTATTAAATCAATCAGAAGGTACACTAGGCAGGTGAGGTAAAACGGTGACACATCTTCACACAGTGTGATCAAATATCCCATATTTCCCCCTTTTGTCTAAATAAAAAGGTGTTAACTCTAACACAGTAAAGCTATCTACAATAAGAACAATTATCAAGTAAGGATTAAATTCAATGTCCAGTCCATTTGTATTGGGCAACTTTGGAGAAAGTACCCCATTATCTATCCTATCTTGTTGAGTCCAAAATTTTGTACCTAAATCACTTTCTATCATAACTTGTATTACCAACCTAAAAATATCTTTTGATAGCTTAAAACATTTTCTTAGATAAACAGCTTAAGCTTTTATGTCTCATAACCTTTATAATCTTTACATTTCTTTTTTTGAGTTTCTTTTCTGAATTTAGTAACAAGGAAAACTGTAAAACTATAACTATCTAGTCTTCAACCCCATCAGAGACCTGAGATGGATAAAATATTATCTGAGTAAACAAGGAATGTAGAACAAGCAACTTCCAAAACTATAGAAATGGCAGAGACAGCTGGCTGCCTGAACAGTCACCCAAGTTTCCTCTGCAATGGTGGGGCATCCATCTTCAGCTTACAGACCTAGAATATCTAACTGACTTTTTCTCTGGAGCAGGAATTTTAAAGGTCTGTCTGTAGCTAGAGTTTTCCTACTGGGCCCACAGTCAGGACAAATCTCTCTCACCCGCCAGTCCCACAGCC
>CABHPH010149266.1:28520-56380 GCA_902168325.1 Peromyscus nudipes
GCCTATACTTCTTCCTGCCTGACCACTGGCCAATCAGTGTTTTATTTATTGACCAATAAGCAACATGTTTGACATACAGACCATCCCACAGCAGTCTGTCCAATCTTGTCTTGGCAAAATTCGGTAGTCAACTTCCTTTGTGTCCTTTTTGTCCAATTTGGACAGCATACTGTCAGCTGTCGAGGCAAGGGCAGTTTCTTGCCCAGTGGCTAGCTTTGCCACATTTAAAACAAACTTCATATGAAGGTTCTTCAATGTCCATCATCTTCTCTGAAGTAGAGTGGTGGTGCCAGGAACAGATGTATCTCACTGTCATGAAAATCCAGAGGTTATTAAAACATCTTAAGTGCCATATTCTGTAGATCTCTGATGTGTTTGAAGGCTACCTGTCTATCTAAAACATATCTCTGTTTAACTTTGAAAACATACCTAACATGACTATAAGTTTGATTGTTATAGATGACTAACTACTAATCTGCATTTCTTAATTATACATTATATTTTTTGGGTTTTTTTTTTTTGGTTTTTTTTTCGAGACAGGGTTTCTCTGTGTAGCTTTGCGCCTTTCCTGGCACTCACTTGGTAGCCCAGGTTGGCCTCGAACTCACAGAGATCCGCCTGGCTCTGCCTCCCGAGTGCTGGGATTAAAGGTGTGCGCCACCACCGCCCAGCTTAATTATACATTATATTTTTTAACGAACTGCATAGATACAATACCTTAAACAAGGATAGAAACATGTATACAGTATAACAAAAATAACCTTAGATTTGTATCAATATACAAAATATTTTAAACAAGAGTAGATACATACATACAGTATGTTATAACAAAAATAACCTTAAATTTGTATCAATATACAAAAACCCATACCACAGTTGCTTTTTAGTTTAAAGTAGATTCAATAATCTACTCTTTTATTCTATCATTTCTATACTATATCCTCCCTTTCACTTTAGAATGAGATCCTTGACTCTAATCTCCAGTTTAGTGCTAGTCTGTCTTGAGGTCCTAGGCAAGGAACCATAACCTAGCTTGGTACAAAGCCTGAAAATCTAACTGAGAAATATACTCATGTAACAAATAGCTAAGTCTCAGCCAACTGGAGCAACCAAGCATCCGCCAGTTGTAGGTTAGCAATTCATCAGACTAAGTCCAGACAAGGCAAATATAGAGCCGTAAACTCACTCATTATTTTGAGCATCTCACTTCCAGGTTCTGTCTGTAAATAGTCTCCATATGTTCCTCACCCTCTGGATCTCTTCTAGTTCTACATGACGCCTGATTCACAAATTGTTCAAATAAACTGTTCAATTTAAATTGTCTGTTTTTTTTTCTTTTAACATCACTCCCATTCCTCACCTGATCTAACAATGTTTAATAAATGATAGAAGATAATATGTTTAAACGTGTCTTTATTTATTTTCACTATGTGTGAGTGCTCAGGCTTGAACCTGGGGCTTCATGCTTGCTAAGTGGAGTGAGATTAAGAGGATTAGTTGTTCACACTGGGTAGGACTGCATTCTGAGAAACATTATCAGATTAAGTAGGAAGTCCAAGACCAGGCATGCACATCTGTTTAGCCTCTGATCCACCACGTTACCACTGGTGAATAACTGGTCTTACTATAACAATCCACTTTTGGGAACCCATGCACTCCACAGACAAGCGTTAATGCCTTCTGAAGGTGGTATCCACAATTCCGTGTTTAACTTGATGAACTCTGGGCCCTACCTCATAAAGGTCTCACCACCTCCATACCACCACACTGAGGACCAAGTTTGTAGCCAAAGAACCTTTAGGGTACAGACCACAATCAAACCATAGCAATATGCTTTCATCTCTATTGAAGTAGAGCTCAGCTAAAACATAACCCATATATCTAATGTGTATATTTCTATTTAACAAATGCACGTAGACAGCCTATAATAATCGTGCATCCGCGACCACAGCCAAGCCATAGCAGTGATCCATTATGCAAGGACTTTCACCATAGCATTTCTTGCCCCACTCAGTCCCTGCCAACCACTCTCTGATTTCCGTCTCTACATCTGCCTTTTTAGAAAAGGAATCATATTGGCCGTACCTTAGTGTCTGGCTTCTGTCCCCTTACATGCTGCCTTTGGGGTATGGTCCTGTTTGCACTTATCAGTATTTTGTTTTCTTTCTTACTGCTGAGTGGTTTCACATGTAAATATGAGAGTTTATCGGTTCACTAGTTTAGGTTTGGGTATGCAGTATCCTGCAAAGACTCACGTATTAAAGGCTTAGTCCCCTTTGGGTGGCACTCTTGAGAAGCATTTAGATCCTGAGGACCTTCTCAGTGGATTCAGTGACATTATTAGAAGGATGGGACTAGTTGGCCTAAAGCAACAGAGCCAGTTGACCATGGTCTAACACATCTGAAACCATGACCAAAAAGAAGTCTTTCCTCCTTTAATTTATTTTTTTGGTGGCATTTTGTCACAGTGATGAAAAGTCAAACATGGGGGTTAGTGAGATGGCTTGCCACCAAGACGGAGGACCCATCACTGGAACTGACATGGTTGAAGGAGAGAACTGACTCCTCAGCGTTGCCCTCTGATCACATGCAGACACATGGGTACACTAGTACACACAATCGGTTAACTAATCAATCAAAAACTAACTTTGAAAAAGAAAGGCTGTACACTGGTGCTAGCATTTGGATTGGCTTCAGCCTTTGGCAGTCATTAGCAAAGCATACTCAAACACTTCCATATGATCTTTTTACAGCTAAATGTTTATATTTCTTTTGAGTAAATACCTAGGAGTGAGGCCATTGGTTTGCATAGTAATGAATAATCCTTTGATCATTAAGATTTGATTTCCTTTGCCCTTCTCCCTTCCTCCTTTTTTATCGGTTACTTTTCCTCTCCCTCACCTAAACTGGATCCTTCTTCATTCCATACGACTATACTCAAATGTTTGTATATTTGCCTCCTATCAAACTCACCCACAAAGTCCCATCCCACTGCCCTTCTGCTCTGCACTACTGTGGGGCTACTTTATGTATCTTGAGAAAAATCATTTATGGGACATGAGTGGGTGATTTCGAATCTCAAATGGGCTCTTAACACTGTGGGAAAATCTATGTATTTCTGGTTAGCAGTTTTCTTCCCGGAAGCTATCTCGGAACAATCTCCTAACTCGCGTTAGGCCCCATTTCCCACCTCCCTTCTGCTGTATGTCGCAGTGGGGAATCCCTCAGACTCCCTTAGTTACATTTCTCCTTGCAAGTACTCTCTTGCCTCCCTTCCATCTGTTCTGAGGAAGACTGCGTGTTGCCTCTGGCTGCCTGGGGCCAATCTCTCCATCTGTACTTCTCCAGAATCTTCACTTGTAAGATGCGTCTTGCTCTGCATCTCCATCTCCTCTCTCTCCAGGGGCCACTTACCACTCTTTACAACTGGCTTGTTTGCTATTTCTCGTCTTTCTTTACAGAACTTGTCATCCTTTAAGGCTTTATATGCCCAGGCAGGAAAGGTTTTCCATTTCTCCTGGAGAGGGACCCATGGCCTCCTGTTGGAACTAAGATCCTTGGAGTGCCAACAAAGCCAGAGGAGCGAGGCCTTGGTGTCTTTGAAGGAGACTCATACCTCCCAAGCTCAGGGGCCCACAGACTAGATACTCATGAACTCTCAGGGTCCTAGGGAGATGCTTAAAAGGCTGCCTAAGAGAAGCTATGTCAAGGCTTCATTCAGAAAGACATCTCTTTCTCATCTACTTCATTAGACAGAATTTGGAACAAACAACAATGGCAACAGCTGAAGTTTTGTCTTGAGAAAGGGTCTCACTATGTTTTCCAAGCTGTCTTCTAACTTGTGATCCTTCTTCCTTAACCTGCGTGCTAGAATTACAGATGTGTACCACTGTATTCAATTAATATTGGTAAGTTTTAAAACAACTGCCTTGGAGCTGGGGCTGTAGCTCAGTTGGTAGAGTGCTTGTTGGCATACAGAAAGCCCTGGATTCGAGCTCCAGCATCTCTTAAAACCAGCATGGTGGCACAGGCCCATAATCTTAGCACTCAGGAAGTAGAGGCAGGAGGAGTGGAAGTTCAAGATCATCATCTTTGGCTATAACAAATTGTAAGCAGCATAGAAAACAAAAGCAAGCAAGCAGAGGCTGGAGAGATGGCTCAGTTGTTAGGAGCACTGGTTGTTCTTTCAGAGGACCTGGGTTCAGTTCCTGGACCTACATGTCAGCTCACAACCATCTGTAACTCCAGTCTCAGGAGAGCAGACACCCTTTTCTGGCCTGCCTTCAAAGGCACCAAGCATGCATATGGTGCATAGACATACATACGGGCAAAACATCCATACACATAAAATAAAAATAAACAGGTCTTTAAAAGAAGAAAAAAAAGCAAGCAGGCAAACAAAACCCACCTGGCCTATCCTATCTTGTCTTTTTCCTTCTAAAGATGAGGGAGAGTGTGCTTCCTCTCCCCAAAAGGCTTCTACTCAATGCTGATTGGCCGCTAATTTGCTTCCTCTTAGACCTGGGCATGCCACTTCTCTGCCCTGAATCTTCTTTTCTGTAAAGCAGGTGGGAGGGGTAAGCAGGCCCTTGGCTTTTCAGTTTCAGGTTGATTCAAGAGCAGTGGTTCTCTACCTTCCTAATGATGGGACTCTTTAATACAGTTCCTCATGCTGTGGGGACCCCCAACCATAAAATTATTTTCATTGCTACTGCATAACTGTAATTTTGCTACTGTGATGAATCATAATGTAAATATCTGTGCTTTCTGATGGTTTTAGGTGACTCCTGTGAAAGGGTCAGTCAACCCCCAGGTTGAGAACGCTGTTCTAGAAAGGAATCAGAAACACCAGCCAGCCCTTTACAGATGCACACATATGTACTTCTTTCCCTAACCGCACAGTGCATCAGATGCTGAGTTAAGGGCCGTGTAGATAGGAAACAGATGTAAATAACAAGTCACAGGGGACTGCTATGCAGCAATGAAAACAACTACCATAACCGTGTGCAACAATTTTGACAAATCTCATAGATTCAATATTGAATGAAAGAAGCCATCTATAAAGAGTAAATACCATCTGATTCTAGCTAGAATTTAAATCTCAGGCTATAGAGACAAGAACAATTCCATTTTGTTATATGTCCTTTGTTTTGTTTTGTTTTTTAAAAAAAAGCACAAACCTTGGGCTATATGATGAATCCTGCTTTTAAATTCTCAAACACACACACACACACACACACACACACACCTGGAGCAAACCTAGGACCACACTTCACAATCCTTTGCAACTGCAGTACCACTGACCTGCACTTTCTGCCCATTTCTGGACTCTATGGGCTAAGAGAGATCACCCTAGTTTCAAAAAAAAAAAAAAAAACCTAGAAACTTCTCTCAAAGGAGCTACATCAACATTGCACTTGTGGGAAGAACTTCTCAAGTATATAGACAGACATTGGTATAGTCATCTTTGTGATCTGCCATACTTGTGTTATCTTGGTCATGCCCATCAACACGTATATCTCCAAATTACTGCACTATCATCATCTCTTGATAGGATTATTCCACACATCTGTCTCCCATTATCAGTTAAACCACCGCCAAGAATTACTTGGGAGACCAGCCTTTGGGCAAGCCTGTGTGGGATTATCTTGATTGCCTTAATTGAGATGGGAAGGCCTGCCTGCTGTGGGTGGCACCACTCCCTGGGCAGGGGATCCTAGATTGTATAAACGGGGGAAGGGACCTGAGCAGCAGCATGCATCTGCTGCCCTCTGCTTCCCAGTTGTGGATGCGATGTGACCACCTGCTTCAAGCTCCTGCTGCCTTGACTTCCCGGCCATGAAGACCGTACGGTAAGTGTGAGCTGAAATAAACCCCTTCCCCCCTCAGTTGTCTTTGCCAGGGCATTTTTTATCACAGAGAAAAAAATAACTAAGATAGCAGAGTTGTGAGCAGTCCTTCCTAAGGAGGGACATAATGTGCCTAGCCATGGTGTAGGTGATGGACAGGGAATGAAGGGAAAGCCAAGAAGCTATTCCAACAGTGCAGGCAAGGCATGTTTGGTGCTTTGCCTCGGGTCATGGTGGCAGGTGTGGAAGTCAGAAGATGGCATCTGTATAACTTATTTGCAACGTTACTTATGGTTTGCATTGAATGCATCGCTAATGCTTCCTCGGTGGATTTTTTTTCAATTTGAATTTTAGTGAAAGGTGGTGATAGGAGAAGCTGAGGAAGATTTAAGTTTATCATGGATACAGGGCCGCATAGATCTGAAAACCCAAGCGGGTTCTAGGCCTCTAAGCCTCTGGCGCAGCAATAATTTAGCAGCTAAAACCCCTAGCCGCTTCTCAGTGACCATGCGCAACAGGCCAGATAAGAAAGAGCCTATGGAAAGCACAGGAGTTTCAGAAATCGAAGCCAGCGGACCCCGGGAATCGTAGTTCACAGCTTCTGCGCAGGCGCAGTGGCTCCCGCGGGCTTGCTGCGCAGCTGCTGCGGGACAAGGTTCTGAAAGCTTATTGCGGTGCAGCTGGCTGCGGATGCTGGTGCAGGTATCGGTTTCCGCGGTTGGTTTTGGAGCTGCGCGGGTTGGGGGCTCCGAGCACACACCTTGGACGGGTTGAGACCCAGAGCATCCCACGGACCCGGCGCTGCGCTGCAGCTGCCGCTGCGGGGGCGTGCACTTCTGCAGCACCGCGCCATCCTATCCTTCCATTCCTCCCTGTGCTCAGGACTTGAAAACTTCGCCACCGTTGGTATTTTGAACCGGATAATTCCTTGGTTTGTTTGCTCGCGCGCGCGCGCGTGTGCGTGCGTGTGTATGTGTGTGGTCCTTTTATTAGATATTTAGCTGCGTCTCTAGCTGTATCTCTAAGAACCCTGGTCTTAATAAGCCAGAGCGTCTCCAGGCTTTACCAGCTGACACCTGTGGGGCGAATGGCTGCTGCTTTGCTCTCTCTCGAGTTGAGAACCTTTACCTGCGTCACATTTTCACAGAGCCTCTAGTGAAGCAGCTGCGCATGTCTCAGTCACTGCGGAGACCCAGGTGCCCAAAGAGATGCCAGGTAACGTGGTGGGCGCCTGATGGCTAGCAAAGAAGTAAATGACATCATGTGTGCTGTGTGTCGGGGCCCCGAGGTGGGTAGTTAACGCTCTGCTAATTGCAATAAGACACTCGTACATCTTGCCGAATAGTGGTACATCTCAGGTCATATTTCCTTGATGTAAGTGATCTGTACACTCCTGTCCCCACACTGCCCATTCCCATGTCGATACATGCAATCGTTTATGGAGTGAGTGAGTGAGTGAATGAATGAATGAATGAATGAATGAATGAAGCACAGGCCAGGCTGTGTGCAAAAGCTCATTTGGGGATCAAAGGGAAGCTTCGCTGGGGGGTGGTTGTGGGGGTGGGGGGTGGTGGTGGTGGTGGGTGGTGGTGGTGGGTGGTGGTGGTGGTGGTGGGTGGTGGTGGTGGTGGTGGTGGTGGGTGGTGGTGGTGGTGGTGGGTGAGTCAGCTAAGAAGAATCAGGGTTTTGTCTTTGATATATTTCTTGTGGGATCCCACTTTTGGTGGTGGGGGTCGTGTGTGTGTGTGTGTGTGTGTGTGTGTGTGTGTGTGTGTGTTACTGGGGATTGGAACTAGGACCTCCACATGCTAGGCAAGTGTTCTACCACTGAGCAATATCTCCAGCCCTAATTTTATTTTGTGTTTATGGCTGCATGTATGACTGCACTGTGTGCTTATCAGAAGAGTGTTGGATCCCCTGAAAGTGGAGTTACAGATGACTGTGGGCTGCTATGTAGGTACCAAGAATAGACTCAAACCCCGTTCCTCTGCACAGCAGCAGGTGCCTTTCACCCCTGAGCCCCAAGAGTTGTATTTTGGAGAATGAGTAAAGGATTCGTAAGAGGAAGAAGGCAGCATTCTAAGAGAAGAGGGAGCAGGAATCTCTGGTGTTAAGGATGGGAGAGTGTTGCTGTGGGATATTTCTGTGTGGCTGCAGGGTCCGTCTGTGAGGTATCTAGAACAATCAGATCTCTAGATTGTTCTGTGTGCTCTCTGCATGTAACTTGCTCTTAGTGGACCCGTGAGTGATAAAAGCCAATGTTTTCGGTCCTAGAAGAAAATGACAGGACTAGCTTCTGAATATTAGGAGAAATCCTTTGGCTACAGCCTGAGCGTGGATTGAAGAGGAATATACTTAGGAGGGTGGCTCCAAGGCTAAGAGCACTTGTTGCTCTTCAGAGGACCCAGGTTCTGTTCCCAACAGCCACATGGCAGCTCACAACCTTTTTGTAACTCTGGCTCCAGGGGATCCAACGCCTTTTTCTGACTTCCATTGGCACCAGCACACACATGGTACACATCCATACAGGCAGGCAAAACATTCATACACATAACTTAAATAAATCTAAAAATAAATGTTAAGATGGAGAGGGTCTGAGCTTGGTTATTTATTATGTGAAAAGTAAGAAAGGGGAAGAAATTTGGTAGTCATGTATGAAATCAGGTTTCTGAGTTGAGCACCTGGTAGGAAGGAAATGTGTGTTTGTTGAATAGGTTTGTGACTGAATCACTTGGAACGGGCTTGGGGGGCGGGGAGTCTTCCATTCATTTGGTCTGTGAGGAGTAGTATTAAGTCTGAAGTAACTATCTGCTTGCAGAGTATGTTTAATTATCTTTATTGAAACCTTCAGTTTTTATTCTGTAAAGATTCTCCTTTTATAGGGCTGAAATCAGAGGTTAAGAGCACCTCTTCCAGAGGTCCTGAGTTCAATTCCCAGCAACCACATGATGGCTCCACAACCATCTGTAATGAGATCTTGGTTCCCTCTCCTGGTGTGCAGGCATACACACAGGGAGAACACTGTTAACATAATAAATAAATAAATCTTTAAGATTCTCCTTTTAATGGACTAGTTGGTTGGCCAGAGCTTTTCTATGCCTCTAAGTATGGGGAGGGGAGGTGTGTGTGTGCCTGTGTAAGTGATAAAAGCCAATGTTTCAGAATTAATAACCTCATTTAATGTCTTTTGTTTCTTCTTGACAGTTCCTTCAAGACTGTAAATTGGATTCCTAGAGGCCTTGGTAGTTTGTTGTGCGTAGATAGTACCTGTGGCAGAGCAGACATACTCAGATAGTCTAAAGAGGACCGGATTCCTGCTGGTGACATGATGCAAGCTTCCGTGCCCCCCAACATGATGGCAGCCACCTCCCCAGACCCCCCAGCTCTGGCTGCAAGCAAACAAAGCAGGGTCCCTAGAGTGAATACCTCCAGGGTCCAAGAAAGGATCTTAAGAGGATATGCTGATGACCTAGATTCTTTCAGGCAGAAGTTCAGGTGGTTTTGTTACTCACAAGAAGAAGGACCCAGAAAAACCCTGAATCAACTCTGGGAGCTCTGCAAGCAGTGGCTGAGACCAGACATTCACACCAAAGAGCAGATCTTAGAGTTCTTAGTGTTCGAGCAGTTCCTGAGGGTTTTGCCTGGAGAGATGAGGGTCTGGGTAAATTCTCAGCGCCCTGAGAGTAGTGTGGAGGTGGTAACCCTGGTAGAAGATTTGAACCAAACACTTGAAGAAAGGGAAGGTGAGAGTTGCAGGTGGAGAGTAGGGGTGGGGGATGAGGGGTGGGGGAGGAACCCCCTAAGGTTTGAAGTAAATCTCTCAAAGGAAGCAATACTGCTAAGATTGAAAATTAAGAATTAAAACTATATATTCAAAGATGAGGTAGTCATTTAAGACAGTGGTTCTCAACCTGTGGGTCGACATCCCTTTGTGGGTTGTATATCATAGGGGTTGCATATCAGATATCCTGCATATCAGATATTTATATTATGATTCATAACAGTAGCAAAATTACAGTTATAAAATAACAATGAAAATAATTTTATGGTCGAGGGTCACCACAACATGAACTATTAAAGGGTCACAGCATTAGGAAGGTTGAGAACCACTGGTTTAAGGGAAACGTTCCATTTCACAGATTACTTATAATCAATTCTGCATTGTCGGGTCTCTTAGAGGCCCTAATCTTGAGAAATTAGCATGTTGCAGTGATAAATCAGAGAGGAGTCAGACAGCCCACATCTTCGGCGTACCAGGTACCTGTGTGACCACAAACTGAATTGGTGGTGGTACACAGTGCTTCCTCATAGCTATCTACGAGCTCATGGTAGAATCCATTCTGTCCACTGCTTCTCCAAAATTCTGGCCTCTGTGTGGAGGCTCCTGTGATGAAGAATCCATTGCTAGCAGCAATCTGTAAGAAAGAACAATCTTCTTAAGCTTTCATTTCCCCACAACTATCTGGTCAGTAAAACTGCCTATAGTCCTTGTTAGAAGATGGTAGAGTGTGATTTGGAAAAATTATTCCCCTTATCTGAAAATGAATCATCATCTAAGGATGTTCAGTATGTTTAGTCACTGAATTCAGGCTCCTGCTGGAGTCTTGACCCTGTCTCCCACCCCTAAGATCTCAATGAGCTCACCCTCGGCCCCACCCTGTGCTGCTTCCCCTTAAACACACGATAGAGTTTTCTTGCTTCTTAACTATTATCCTTAGGAATCAGCCGGCAATCCCAGAGGCACAGTTGAGGGGTTTTTTTTTTAGCCAGCTTAGTGCCTTTGTTCAATAAACAAAGCTGTAAGTAACATCTGTAAGTTCAATAAACAGCTGTAAGTAACATTTGAGCAAAGCTGGTTTATCTTGATATATCATATATTAGAAATATTTTTAAACTATTGTACAAAATAAGTATTTTACAGCTAAGGGTCTGTGGAAGAAAGGAACTTAGTTTTGGGGGACTCAGGAACTGGAAAGATCTTTTGATGAAATAGTGGGGGAAAGCCTATCTTCTACCTCCGGTGGTTCTGTTTTAAAGAGAAGAAAAACACTGATTTCTGAACTCTCTTCCAGAGGGTATCATGAAATAGACGTTTGAGTTTTCATCCCCTCCTTGGCCTGCAGTCCCTATAACCCTTGTCATTTCCCAAGTGACTAGAGCAATTAATGCCTTTTTATTAAGATATTTGTCCTTTCCTCTTTGGTTCCTGAAAACTGTTCCAGAATCCTCGACAGATGTAAAAGTGAAAGACAGTCGTCTTGTCACTTACCATAGGCCCCTTGTGGCCATGCCTGAATTTAATGAAATGCTATTTGGAATGTCCAGAAGTAACCACCCATGGAGGCTGATTTCCAATGCAGCTGTAGAGGGATGGCACTCACAGCCCCCACCTCTAAAGAGGAGCGGGGCTGAAAGTTGAGATGCTCACCAATGATGTCATGAGTCATGCCTACATATGATATTGTCTTACAGAAAGCTGGACGTATGGGGATTCCTGGAGGGTGGTACACCTGAAGAGGGCTTGGAGAGAGTTTCTATCTAGGTGTATCCAGGCAGTGACTAAGTTTAAAAGCTCTGAACCTTTCTCTCTAGGCTTTGCCCTGTGCAGCTTTTTCATCTGGCTGTTCATTTGTATCCTTTCTAATAGCCTTTATAATTAATAGGCAAATAAACGCTTCCTGTGAGCCATTCTAGCAAATTAATCCAACCCAAGGGAGGGGGTTGTGGTGAGTTCTGACTTCGTACAAAGAATGGAGCTGAAAGACCAGATTGATTTTTTTTTTTCCCCTTCCCCAGATCTTAGCACTCAAGATTCTGCTGTTTGCAAAGTGGAAGATTTGGGAGAAGAGGAGATGGTGGCTGTTCCTCCAAACACGGAGCCACGTGTGAGTTTCCTCTCACTGCTTTTTATTCTTCAGTGGAAACTGAGCTATTAGTGAGGAAAATAAAGATACAAAATCCACCAAGACAACCTGTAGGTCACTGTTTACTTGCTGTTTATTGGGTTCACAGACCATAACATAATGCTGAGGCTAACCAAAATTACTTAAGGCCCGTGAGATGGCTGGGTGAGTGAAGGCTCCTGCAGCTGAGACTGATGAGCTAAGTCAGTCCCCAGGACCGACATGGTGGAAGGAAAGAACCAACTCTAGCAGGTCGTCCTCTGACCTCCACAGGCATTCTGTAGCATACTTATGTACCACTGTCACCCCCCTTTTGCAGGGGAAGCATTTACCAAAACCCAAAAGTTACTCTTGACAAAATGAGTCAGGTAGAAATAGAATTGTATTTCCCTAATATGGTAAAGAACATCTCCACCTGGGTAGAATTGGGAGATTAAAAAAGCAGGGCTCACAATGTAAGCAACAAGACCCATGATTCCTGACCATGGTAGTCGACCAAGTGAAATGAGGCAGAAATAAGATGGAAGTGTTTGAGTGTGAGAGACAAAGGCATATTATTACAGACTATGTTACTGTCAGTTTGGGAAGCCTTGGGATCAACTGAGTAAGACTAGAACTCATGCAGTAGCTGGGAAAAACAACCAGTTACAGATCAGTAAGTTTCCAGTATTAGTAATCACCAGTTAGAAAAAAAAATTACAGTAACAAGTAGTAGTTCTACAGTAGAATGATAATGAGCTCCAGGGGTAGGTCTGCTTCCAGGTTCCTGGAACTTGTTTGCTGGAATATTATTTGCTGGATGAAAAATCATTCATTGCAAGTGTAGTTAAGCTATGGGCTTTAAGATGACTAATGGGGGCTACTGAAATTGGAAAGATGGCCGGACGATGGTGGCGCACACCTTTAATCAGTTCAGCACTCGGGAGGCAGAGGCAGGAGATTTCTGAGTTCAAGGCCAGCCAGGGAAATCCTGTTCTGAAATAATAATAATAATAATAATAATAATAATAATAATATAATAATAATATAAAATTGGAAAGATGGGGAGTTAATCCAGGGTTATATGAGTAGTCCCTAACAGCTGTCACAAAGGCCTTTATTAGAGAAACAGTTTGAACACAGAAGATGATCTAGAGAGGGAGGCAATTTGGAGTGACTGGGTCACAAGCCAGGGAAGGTCAAGGAATGCTGGCAGCCACTGATAGCTGGAAGAGGCAAATGGACTCTTCTCCCAGAGGCTCAAGAGAGTATAGTTCCCTGATCTCCTGTTTCTGGCCCCTGGAACGATGAGAGAATGTACTTCTGTTGTTTGACGTCACAGAGCCCTGGGGTTTGGTCACATGGTATGCCATTGACAAGCTGCTAACCCAAGTGCTAAGAAACACAGTTGTCTACTCCTCTCACACAGAGGATGCTGTAGATCTATCGTACAGACAATGGGTAGAAGGTACCTGTAATCTAGAATTCAGAAAACTGAGTCGGGATGGTTGGTTTCAAGCCAGTGTGGATTCCAAACAAGTCTCAAAGGAAAAAAAGAAAAGAAAAGAAAAGTGATTTTAATGAGTTAGTATACTTGTTTGTGAATGTGGCATACTTGTAAGCATGAGTATATTACTGAACCAGATTCTCTTTGATTGTATATTTTAAAATATTGTTGCAGTCAGATGTGGCGGTGCACACCTGGAATCCAGTACTAGAGGTGCTGAGGCAGGAGGATCTTGTATGAGTTTGAGGCCAGCCTGGGCTGAAGAGAGAAACAGTCCCTGAGTAATAACAAGCATTGCTACTTATGTGACTAAAGTTTGTAACACAGCAGCTATCATGTGTTTAACTATTACCTGGAGTTAGCTTATGGTCTACAGATGTGAGGATGGGAGTGTCAGTTCATACCCTCATTTATGATTTTCTTTTTAATCTTAGGAGTTAATGTGTTGGGGTTAACTTGATCAGTGTTAACAATTTAGAGAGGTCTTGTACAGTCAATATTTAATGCTAGATCCTTAAGTGGGAAAGGTCAGAACTGTACAGTACCCTTGTTCTATATTTCTTATAATAGTTGTATGGACTCTGACACTCTCCAAGCCTGGACTGGAGAAATGGCTTAGCTGTTCAGAGCACTGACTGTTCTTGCAAAGGACCCCAGTTCAGTTCCCAGCACCTACATGGCAGGTTACAACTGTCCTCCACTCCGATTCCAGAGGATCCAACACCCTCTCCTGGCCTCTAGAAGCACAAGTCATACATGCTGTATACATGCATACACACAGGCAGAACATTCATGTACATAAAAATAATTAATTCTTTAGAAAAAAATAAATAAAACATTTACCAGGCCTGGTTGGGCATGAGCCTGTAATCCCAGCTACTTGGGAGGCTGAGGCAGGAGGAACTCAAGTTCAGAACTTGGTTAAGCAACTTAGTGAGAAACTATCTTGAAATCAAAAGTAAAAAAGGTTGAAGATGTAGCTCAGTGACAGAGCACCTCTCTAGCATACACCAGGCCCTGAGTTCAGTTCCCAGCAAAACAAATACACCCACAGACAGCTTGGACACATTCAGACTGCTTATATCCTAACCACTTCTCCGAACCCTTAAGGTCTGTTGGGAACTAATGCAATGCAAAGATGCTGTGTTTGGTCTTCTAGGAACCTGTAACATTTGAGGATGTGTCTGTGGACTTTACCAGAGGAGAGTGGAAGATGCTGGAGTCGTCTCAAAGGGAGCTGTATAAAGAAGTGCTGCTGGAAACCTTGAAGAACCTAGAATTTTTGGGTAAGACATCTTCTCTTCAGGATCTGGCATCTAAGAGGGTAGCGGCTTCATCTGAAAGATAATGTCATGTGACTGTTTTAGCTGTATCTGCTGGGCATGCAGGACCTGCCATGACTATTCCTAAAAATGGACTCTGAAAGTGTACTTTCCGTGATTTTTTTCCCTCCTAAGAAAGTTTTTGCTTCATTGATTGGAAATGTGGAACATCATTTTGTTGTCCAAAATGGCCTCCCCGCCTTCCTCGTTGGATTCCTCCTCTGTATTTGACAACGTCTTTATCTTCCTTAGGGAAACAGGCTAACTCCGAATGCTAGGTCGTCTTTGTTCTATGTGTAAACAATCATTTTCTTTTCTCTGAGCAGGCCTTCCAGTTTCCAAATTTGAATTGATTTCCCAGCTGAAGTGGGTTAAGTTGCCAAGGGTACTGGAAAAAGAAATCTCAGAAGGCCCCAGACCAGGTGAGTTGGTAAAAGGTAAGAAGGAAATGAAAACCATGGGGGGAAAAAAATCTTTGAACTGCTGGGTGGATGTAATGCTAGAATATAAAGTTAACTGATTAGAAGAGAGCCTTCATCTTCCTGGAATGTTCATTTTAATGGGGACACTATTGGTTTGGGTCTTCCGAAAAGTAGATGCCAAAATGTGACTCCCCAAACTGGAGATTGGTTGGGAGAAATCAAGAAATATGGAGGAGGAGTTTGCATTGCTGTGAGAGCATGGTGCAGGCAGGTGAAGCCTCTGAGTGAGGGGGAAGGAAGGAGGTCAGGAAGGAAGAATCTTAAGCTGAAGATGGTTTGTAAAGTTTAGGTAAAGCCAAAGAGGAGGCCTGGGGCAACAATCCCATGAGAGGGACTGCACATCTCACAGAAACGGTACTGGAGTGTCTGTGTTCTTCACCATTGACAGTGAGAGGGTGTGTGACAGTAGCCCTGATGTGAACGCAGCCTCAGGGGCGGGCGGGCAGTCTCCCCACAGGAGATCTGAGAAGCACATTATGGACACTTAAAAAACCAATTATCGCCAGGCGGTGGTGGCGCACGCCTTTAATCCCAGCACTCGGGAGGCAGAGGCAGGTGGATCTCTGTGAGTTCGAGGCCAGCCTGGGCTACCAAGTGAGTTCCAGGAAAGGCGCAAAGCTACACAGAGAAACCCTGTCTGGAAAAACAAAAAACAAAATCCAATTTTCAAGACAAGTGTGTTAGTAACTGAGTGCAGGCCATACGAATGGTACATAAAAGAAATTGTGGAAGCTTGTGGGATTATAGACACAACAATGGTTTGTTTTCGGGTTCCTTTTTTACTTTAATGAGTCCAAAACTGGTACATGTTCAGTAGAAACTCTACTTGACCGGCAGTGTGTGGTCTGCCACTCTTTTGCACTGGACAGCAGTGTCACCCAGTGCAATCACGTTCATGTGACCTCGTGTTCATAGCCCCAGAGTATGGTGGGTGTGTTGAATACATTTTTACTTAGGGTATTTTCAACTCACAATGAATTTACCAACACATAATTCCATTGTAAATCAAGGAGCATCTGTATAAAGGAACAATAACCTAATTAGCATTTGAACTTTATCTCAAAAGGTAAATGGGAATTCAACCAGTAAACATGTAAAATAGTTCCATTTTTGTTAGTAAAATGTTCATATGTTTACATGTATAGGTTAAATATTTATGTATTTTTAACATCTGGAAAACATTTATGTTAATAGTTATGTTAGTTTTTATGTTAACCTTTGATGGATTAGGTTTTTGTTCCTTTATCTTTCTCTGCATCTTCCTAAAATTTTAAAATAACTATATTTAATATATATTTTAAGTATAAAAATGACATTACATATATTAGTACCTTTATTCTTTAATTGAATTTTCTAAAGCATTTGTTTTAGTCAGCCTCTCAGCTGTTTCCATTATAATTACATAAAAAAAAACAACAATCACTTTATTATGTTTAAGCAACAATTTAGAGATTCATCCCCAAAACCTGTTTTTGCATTGTTTTACAGTTAAAAAGCCATTGACATGAAGGGAAAGACAGACTTAATAGAGATAATCATTTAACTTACACAAATTAATAATGAGCTAGCAGTACATAATTTAGAAGAAATGAGCAAGCAACTTGTACAGATAACTGACAAAATTGAAGATGTTAGTGGCTTGTGAACATGAAAAAGTTCAGACTTGGTCACTAATGGGACTATACATTTAAAGCAACAATACTGTTACTAATTGAATATGTAGATCATTGATTAGAGGTAAGTATTGAGGCATTTTATTCCTTAGGTATTATATAAAAGTTAAACACATACAGACACACACACACACACACACACACACACACACACACACACACACACACACATTCGACCTGAACCCAGTGTCTCAAGCATGCTAAGCATACATTTTACCACTGAACTATACCCCTAACTGTGGAGACATAATTTGATAATCATTCAATAAGGGAATCAATAATAGGATGGATTATCATGTAACTGATTAAAATTATCATTTTCAGCTGGGTGGTAGTAGCACATGCCTTTAATCCCAGCACTCAGGAGGCAGAGGCAGGTGAGTCTCTGTGAGTTCAAGCCCAGCCTGGTCTATAAAGTGAGTTCCAGGACAGCCAGAGCTGTTACACAAAGAAACCCTGTCTTAAAAAAAAATCATTTTCAAAATTTACCAATGATCTTGGAAATATAAAAGAAAAATAACAATACATGGTAACTTTTTATATTCTAAACTATATGGAAAAATTTATATAAGTTGTGAATAATAGGATCTTGAGTTTTATAATTACCTATTAAAACAATTAGGAAGATGATTATGTGGTTTTTTTCCCCCCTGTCTTTTGGTTTTTGAGACAGGGTTTCTCTGTGTAACAGCTCTGGCTGTCCTGGAACTCACTTTATAGACCAGGCTGGGCTTGAACTCAGAGATCTGCCTACCTCTACCTCCCAAGTGCTGGGATTAAAGGTGTACACCACCACTGCCCTACTGATTATGTGATTTTACGATTAACCAGAGGAGATGTCTTAATGGGTAAAATGCTTGCTATTCAAGAATGGAGACCCAGGTTAGAATCTCCAGGACCTGTGAAAAAGCTAAGCATGAACTTTATGCCTATAATCCCAGCCTTGCAATAGACACTGGTAGATTTTAGACTACTATTGCCTAGCCACACTAGCTGAAACAGCCAGCTTTTGGCTCAGTGAAAGACCTGTATTTTTTTTAAAAAAAAAATGGAGAGTGAGCCAGGCAGTGGTGATGTACACCTTTAATCCCAGTACTTGGGGAGGCAGAGGCAGGTGAATCTCTGGGTTCAAGGCCAGCCTGGTCTACATACTGAGTTCCAGGACAGTCAGGGCTACAAAGAGAAACCTTGTCTTGGGGGTAGGGGGTGAGGGGGTGGAGAATGATAGAAGATACCCAACGTCCTCTTCTGATCTCTACATGTATGTACGTGAGCATGTGCATTTCCACATATGCACATACCAGGAGGGACACTAAATAATGGGGAAAGCCAGCATGAATAATATACTTAATAAATGAATTCAAAGTTCTAAGAAAAACACAATATATAGTTTGGGGAAAAGCTCCATGTTAAGTACCAGACTTTGAGCCTTTGAGCCTGTCAGACTTATTAAAATGCAGTGGAGCACTGCATTTTAGGTATTAGGTTTTAAAATTCAAAAAATAGGATTAAAGGGACAGTGATCTAGAAAGAACAATAAATAGATGTCTGATTAAAATGTTTCAGAAGGGCTGGACAGATGGCTCAGTGGTTAAGAGCACTGGCTGCTCTTTCCGAGGACCTAGGTTCAATTCCCAGCACCCACATGACAGCTCACCACTGTCTGTAATTGCAACTCCAGGAGTTCTGACACCTTCACCCAAACAGGCATGCAGGCAAAAACACCAATGCACATAAAATAAAAAATAAAATAAATAATTAAAAAATAAAAACAAAAATAATGTCTTCAGGATTGATAGGGCCAGATTGGGGTGATGTTTAAAATCTTATCATAGGTGACACTGTGTGTTCGTGAAGTGATTGGGATGGTCAATAAAAATTAATGGCACTTGCCTGCTTTGAGGAGTGGCTGTGTAATATAGGGATCAAATTAAAATATGGCTTTAGGGTCTGGAGAGATGCTTCAGCAGTTAGGAGGACTGGCTATCCTACCAGAGGACGTGGGTTCCCAGCACCCACATGACAGCTCACAACCATCTGTAAATCCAGTTTTCTGTCCTCCACAAACACAGCATACATGCATGTAGTGCACAGACGTACATTCAGGCAAAACACTCATTCAAAATAATACAAAGAATTTAAAATATGGCTTTTACTGCTTACAATACATGTGACTTTGGACAAGCTTCTGACACTCTGTGTGTCCCATAAAATAAAGTACAAGATGTACTTCATCAGGTTGTTGTGAGGATTGAGTGAAACCATGCAAATAAAGTGCTCATCATGGAACCAGATATTTGGTAATTATATAAAGATAAAGTTTGGATATAGAGAAAATAAGTAAGTTTGACCTTGGTACAGAAAGTGGAAAGAAGAGTAAAAATCTGAAACTTTCCTCACATAAAGCATCAGCTTTTCATGTTTTACAATATTTCCTAGCCTCTCTGTTCATCTTGCTTTCCTATATTATCTCTTGCCTATTTTATAAAGCTGTAATTGATAACTGTGCCATATCTCTTAAAATTATTACTGTGTTCCTATGTCAGTCCCAAATATCACAGCTTCCTTTATTGAAAATGGGAAATACTTGCTTTGTTATCTCTTCTAGAGGCTGAGTCTAGAAGTGAATTGGATGCCTTTATGGAAGACTTCACTTTAGAGAAAACAGTAGAATACTGCTTCAGTGATGGTGGTTATGGCTTGAAGGCAGAATTCCAGAAGCGACATGGCAAATCCAAGAAAGATCATAGCAAGCACAGTAGCCATCAGAGTAAAGAGACTCCCTCTGGAAAGAATTCCAAACAAACTTCTGACACAAACAAACATCAGAGCACCTGCTTATCAAAGAAGTCTCAGAGGTCTAAGGAAGGCAAGAAACCCTACATCTTTCATTCAGATCTTGTGAACCGCAAAGAACACAGTGTAGTAAAGTTGAGGAAATGCAGTGGAAATGAGAAAGACTCACGTCACTCTTCATCTCTTAGTGACCATAAGAGACAACCAAGAATTGGTTCCTTGAGTAAGACCCAGAAGTGTAGTAAGTGTGGGGTAGCCTTTACTCAAAGCTCATGGTATCGTAGTAAAACCTCTCAATGTGAAAAATGCCAGAAGAATTTATTTCAAGGTGAAACCTCAAATAAAGACAAAGGACCTGAAACTAAAGAGCCCAGTAAGTGTAGAAAATGTGGGAAAGCGCTTGGCTGTAGTTCAAAACTCTCTGTGTGTGTTGAGTGTAGAAAAGCTTACAGAGCTAGCCCATCAGCTAAACCACATAAAAAAACTGACAAAAAAGGAAAGTCTTACAAGTGTGATGAATGTGGGAAAAGTTTTTCCGGGATATACGCTGTCGATATACATCAAAGAACTCATACTGGAGAAAAGCCCTATGAATGTAAACACTGTGGGAGATCCTTCAATGACTACTCATCATATTGTCAACACCAGAGAATTCATACTGGAGAGAAACCATATAAGTGTAATGAGTGTGATAAATCCTTCACTCATAGCTCCTCTCTTTCAAAGCATCAAAGGATACACACTGGAGAGAAGCCTTATAAGTGTAAGGAGTGTGGAAAAGCCTTTAGACAGAATTCTTGCCTTACCAGACATCAGAGAACCCACACTGGAGAAAAACCATATGTGTGTAAGGACTGTGGATCATCTTTTAGCCTTTTTAGTACTATCATCTATCATCAGAGACTTCATGCAGGAGAAAAACCTTACAAATGTACCCACTGTGATAAAGCCTTCCCTACTCATTCCCGCCTCAGTCGTCACTTGAGATGTCACACTGGTGAAAAACCATACAAATGTAAAGAATGTGGGAAAACTTTCAGACAGAGTTCATCCCTTAATTTACATCTCCGAAGTCATACTGGAGAGAAACCCTACAAATGTGATTATTGTGGAGCAACCTTTACTCGGAGCACAATCCTTATTGAACATGTAAAAACTCATACTGGCGCACAATATGAATGTAAAAAGTGTGGTAAGAAATCTAAAAGTCGGTCAGCCCATCTTAAACATCAGTGTACTGAGTAATTCTAGGAATGTAGTGAGTGGAGGGGAGGTGAATTCAGATTGCGCCCTTATTTAAACACTTGACATGTAAGCTCCCCGAATCATTGACTAGAAGCATCAATTTCAGTGGGTTTATAAGTAGGAATAGTCTTCTTCCCCTTTGGTCTCTCTTCTTGAGGGTGGTCAGTGTTGATTAGAGTTGGTAAAGTTAAGTTGATATGAAGAAAGCATGTGAAGAGAAATGATTCTGAAAAGCCAAACTTAAGTTTGAAAGACTCTTCGGGGATTTCTCTCTTTGGCTTCCCTTCCACAGCCATACAGTATAATGGAAAATAACATGCCTGAACTTTAATAACATAGGCTCTATCCCAGTTTGCCAACCAACCATTATGTCACCCTATACAAGTCATTTGGACCTTCTCAATTTTAGTTTCTTTACCAGTAGAGTGAAGAGATGACATTAATGATTTCTAAGTTTTCTTTTTATCTAATATTCTGATACTGCTGAAAATAGTTTGAACATCTTTGACTTATTGGAATTGTCATGTCTAATAGACGCTTACTCTCTTACAGAATTGTGGACTTCTAGATTAGTGAGAATATGGAATGTTTGATGTAGGGTACCTAGAATGTGATAAACAGACAAGTCAGGGAAGCTCAGTGGAGTTTGCTTTCAGGGAATGTTCAAATTTGCACAAATCTCCCCAATGATTTTATCTTTTGAGTTTTGCCTCAGTGGATTGAGAATTCAGAGAGCTTGTACCTGAGCCAACTCAGACATGAAAGTAACAATCCTAGGAGAAAAACCAAAAACAGCTGTTTTGGATGGATTATTCCCTCTGTAGCAAGCATAGACTCTTGCACCACAGTGTAAGAATTCTGTGTGGCAAAAGTCACAAGATGCTAGATTAAATCAGATTGGGTCCTTAGATGTGATCTAGCTGGTTTGTAGGGTGGGGTATGTATGTACACACAGTTTTCACTCTTTAGAAATAATGAATTTTGTGTTTTAAAGAAAGTAGAGTTTGCATTTAAAAATGTTCAGGAGCTGACCACATTAGCCTACTATGTTTATGGAGTGCTCAGCTGGTCCTGCATGTGGTTGCCACTTTCAATTCCAGGTTTCTTTTATACCTGGCTTTCTTAATGCAGACATGTGATATTTTGTTGCCCCGCCATTTGAGAATACACACACTAAAATCTCAAGGGACCCCCACTGAGTACAAGTAAAATTCAGGAAAAGAACTCTTTTGTGAAATGAGACTTCATGGAGTGGACTATATGAGTACTGACGGGTTGATGGAATCTTAATTTCTAACTGAGAAAGGAATTCAAGACCTTGAATTAGTTTGGGTCTCAGGTCATTAGATTCCAAAGGGACTTGATTGTGTTATAGAAAAAATTCCTGAAGTTGAAATTTGAAGCAATTCCTAGAGAGAGAACTAAACCAGAACTCTGGTTTTAAAGATATGAAGGATCTCCAGTGCTGATCTAAGACTCAGGAATATTTGCTGATGTGTAAATAGTTTGAAATGCTACCTCTGGGTATAAGGTTTTTGGTTTCTTCTGGGTGGCTCCTTCTTCCTTATCCCAAAGTCTAAAAGAAAATCAGACAATATTTTGTGATAAATTGATCAGTGTAGCTGTTGCCAAATGGACCAAGTAAACACATTCCTGACATCAAAGGAACATGGCTTATAAGAATCACTCATATAGGCTTAACAATTTTCAGAAATGATATATTTTATTGAAATGATTAATGAAATGTATAAAACAACTCTTGAGAAGAGATCTGTTCCAGGGTGTTCTAGGGAATTTCACAAGACGCTGTTTTTATCCCAATCTCAGTTGGGGATTAGAAACAAAACTTATTTTTTTACAACGTCATTAAACTATAGAACACATAGGCTTAAAAACCAAGATGATTCAGTGAGTTTTCATCAGTTCTGATGAAGTGCACATTCATTATCATATCCATTTTTCAGAACATCGCCCTATAAGAGTATCTATTGGATACACCCATTTATACATAATTCCCACTCTCATCCCTGACCCCAAGTAATCACCAACCTGCTTTGTATTTACAGAGTGGCCTTTTCTAGTCTTTTATATTGGTCTTTGTTCCCCCATTGACATTGCGTTTTTAAGTTTATGCATGTTATAGCCTATGTGACTTCTTTCTATTAAAGTGTTGTTTGTTGGTATTGTTTGTTGTTAAATGATAATCTATCATATGGATACTTCATCCATTTACCTATGAGAAGGCATTCTCTTCTTTCTCCTTAGGGGTTGGCTGCTAGGAACAACACTGTGAATATAACATGTAAGTCTGTGTAGACGTTAACTTTAGTTGTCTTTCTTGGTAGACACCTATAGGTAGTTTCTGGGTCATGTAAATTTTTGTTGAACTTTTTAGGAAACTGCCAAAGTGCTTTCCAGTGTGACTACATCATTTTAAATTCTGGCCAGGAGTGTGTGAATGTTGCATTTTCTTTACATCCGTGCCAATGTCTAAAGAATCTTAGTCATCCTGGTGAAATGGCATTTCCGTATGCTTCTAATTTGCGTTTCCCTGACAACTCATGTCATCTTTTGCCCATTACTCAGCCTTTCACATATCTCCTTTGAGTTTTTTTCAAATTCCTTACCTTAAAAGTCAGAATGGTTGACTTACAACAAGTTCTTTATCTACACACAGTCCCTTATCCAATGTGAACTTTCTGTCGCCGTGTACTAGAAGGAAACTGCAAAACCTATTGCAAAATACTTTGCAATGGCCAATAATTGCCTGAAAGGCATTCAGTCTGGCCTAGCACCCATATACTTAAGTCTATTTTTAGATTGCTGGGTCATCTAAAGGCTTTAAATTTATGGTTTATGACTCCTCATAGAACTTCTTTTCAGAGCTTTATTTAGCAATTTTTTTGTTTATAGTGATAAGTATTTTAATCAGCTCTATGACACATTTTAAAACAAAGTCCTTCTTCTTTCGAATGTTTTATAATGAGCTTCTATATAGAAATTTCTTTCAAGGCACAGGTTAAGACAGAGCCCCTGTCAGTGAATTTACTTTATTCTTTGTGCTTTAGAATTATTTCTGATGTAAAATATGGATGCCATAAAATGAGCCATTTTGATCGTCTTGGTCGAACGATTCTGCGGTGCACATGTGCAGCCGTCATTCATTCCGAGCGCTTTCCCACCTTCCCACACTGAACTCCCTGAGAATTCATTCTCTGCTTTCTTCTCCCGCAAGCTCTTGGTCGTCACGCTTCTGCTTCCTTTGCACGTCTGGCTCTTGTTAGTTCCTCGCATGAATAACAATACAGTTCGTGTCTTTTCATGTCTAGCTCATCTCACTTGGCAGGTAACATTTGCAGGCATTCAAGGAAGTCTTCAGTTGGATTTTCTAGCACAGGAAATCTTAAACTCCTGTGTCATCCAGGTAACACTGATAGAGGAACACAAGGTCACTACCTGTATTCTGTCTCGCTGGCTCCGTAACCTAGGCCCCTGCACATGCGCACCGAAGAAGTTGAGACTGCACCGAATCCTCTTAGGGGTCTGCTTTTGGAAACGGAGTAAGAGCACTTACAGCACCAGTCACACACTGCCATGAAGCAACAAGGACAAACTATCTCTTGCTTTAAAATGACGACCTACCTGGTCTTTCAACTCAGCTACAATTTCATCTTCTTGAGAGAAACTAATCTTTCTGTTTAGCTGACATTCCCTAACAGATGGAGAAAAAACAATGCTGAATAAATCAGCAGTTTGAGATTTGAGGCAATGAATTGGCCTCTCTTTGTAAATTTGGGTGTTCTTTGAGACAATATAATCAAAGTGTTCCTTGGGCAGTGTCTTTGACGGATCATCTAAAACTAAAAAGTACTTAAATTTTCAAATTTTCAGTCAATTGATTTTTTTGATAATAGAAATGTATATATTCTGTGAGAAATACGTGATCTGCTCCTGTTTACCCTGGGCAGAATTGTTAAATGGTGTCGTGTTTTCTGTTTTTGTGGGTATTTTTCAAACTATCATTTTCTTCCAAAGTGTTTGAATTATAATAGTTGGGTTTCCTTTTCTCTACCCACGGTTCTATTTGCACGTGTGTGCATGTGCAGGAGTCGAGCTGCTGTGTCTCTGGTGCACTTACAATCTGAAACCTGTTCATAGTCGCTAAAGGTATTTCGGTTAGAAATTTAGATTTCATGTAGTTAGCTTTTGTGGATTTTTTTTTTAACCAAGTTTTTAAGATACAGATCTGAAATGTCAGCACTGCCCAGTGTGTTCTCTTTAATACTTGAACTTGATAGCTTTTGTGTCCGCCGCCGCTGCTGCTGCTGCTGTAAATTGCAACTGGCTTTCGTCAGTGAATGTGCACTAGCCCCTCTTTTAGTCCCCTCTTTCCACTGTGCCACTTACAGTAAGAGCTTCTGTGTCTGCACTGAATTCTGCCTTAGAAATATGCCTTTGACTAAAGTTTAAATATTTTTCCATGTATTTTTGCCTATAGAATAATCACAGTTCCAATAAGAAGCACCTTGATTTGTGGTTGATTATACATGTAATGCTCTGACTTGTGCTATCTGCATAACATGTTGACGTAATCTATTATGATATTTCATCTGTGCAGAGACGAATATCATGTGTTGGTTTATCAACGCTGACTAGATTGGTGACGTGTTAGTGTGTCACTGAGAAATGCACGCTCCTCTGCAATGCCCATACTGTACTGTGCGGTGCAATAAAGTGAAGTATAGCTCTGCTGAAACAATAAAGTTGTATTTAATACAGAATACCTGCTGCTCTGGGCTTTGGTTGGTTGGTTTTGTTTTTGTCGAGACAAGGTTTCTCTGGGTAACTGCCCTGGCTGTTCTGAAACTTGCTCTGTAAACCAGGCTGGCCTCAAACTCATGGAAATCTACCTGTCTCTACCTTCTAAGTGCTGGGCTCAAAGGCATGTGTTACCACCACCCAGCCCTGGTTTTTAACTTTTTTAGATTTTTTTAAAATGTATTTGTGTGTGTACATAAATATAACTGTCATGTCACGAGTGTGGAAGCAAGAAGACAATATGAGAGTTGATTCTTCCCCTCCACCATGTGCCTTCCAGAGATCAAACTTAGATTGTCAGCCTTGGCGGCAGGTCCCCTTACCTGCTAAGCCATCTCGTTAGCCCTAGAGTTTAATTTTTTGAAAAAGGTACCATGCATGCATATCTCCAGTTCCCAGTAGCCTCCACTAGTTGCCAAATTGGACAGTAGAGTTAGAGAAAAAAAATCTTTGTTATTGTTTATTTTTGTTTCTTTTTACCTCTCAATAAAAATTTCCCCTCTCCCCCACCCTAACCTCTCCTCAACTGTTTCTCTTCGGATACAGGCAGGCCTCCCATGGATATCAGCCAGCCATGGTGTATCAAGTTGCAGTGAGACCAGGCACCTCCTCTCCTATTAAGGGTGGATGAGGCAACCTGGTAGGAGGAAAGGGTCCCGGTAGCAGGTAACAGAGTCAGAGGCAGCCCTGTTCTCGATGTTAGGAGTCTCACATGAAGACCAAGCCACACAACTGTAACACATACGCAGAAGGCGAGGGTCAGTCCCATGCAGGTCCCTGGTTGTCAGTTCAGTGTCTGTGAGCCCAGGTTAGTTGGTTCTGTGGGTTTTCTAACGACCCCCTGAGACCACTGGATCCTACAATCCTTCCTCCTCCTCTTCCACACGATTCCCCAAGATCTGCCTAGTGTTTGGCTGTGGGTCTCTGCATCTGTTTCCATCAATTGCTTGGTGAGCCTCTCTGATGATATCTGGGCTAGGCACCAATCTATTAGTGTAGCAGAATATATTAGGAATCATTTCACTGACTTTTTTTTTTGCCATGCCAGAGAAGGCAACAAGCCATTGTAGCTCGGTTCAGTAAAAGATGATTTCCCAGGCTGACCTTCAATGTGGCTGCCCTGCAACATTTTGTAATTTTGTAGCCATTTCCATCTTGACCATGTGACCACCAAGTTCCAAGAGGCAAGGAAAGGGAGAAATACGATGCCCAATGCTTTTCCACTCTGACCTAGTGCTGTGTCCTGCTCACCGTAGTCCTGGAAACCTGACTGGGGAGGTGAGGGACTGAGGAAGGAACAGATGAGTACAGAAAAGCTGGAGTCAGGTGGCCATGCCCGCTCTGCTGGAGCACCACCAGCTACCACAGCACTCCAGAACCTCAGCCTGTTTGTAACGTACAGCGTAGGGAGGAGAGGTTAGCTAGTCTCGGTAGGAGGTCTCTCCAGGCCACCAGTCTCTGGTTGCCCTCATCGAGCAGGAGGAAGCAGCAATTGCTAGTGTGTGCACACACTGGTTAATAATTCATAAACACTCACACTTACACAGACTGTCGCCATTCGCACTGGGACCAGAGAAAGGCTTTGCCATACCTCTGAACCTCGCCAGGGCAAGCTTTGCCGCTCTACTGGGTCTGAGGCACTTCGGCCCTGACATGGTCAAGCCCATGTCAGAGAATGCACATTCAAGACTTCATCTGCACTTTCTACATTCAGTCAAGTCTTCCTCAGCTCCCCACAGCCTAGAAACAGCTTAGGGCCATTGGTCATACCTAGGTGACGAGGTGCTCCAGGGCACTACAGGGAGCTCACAAGGGTGTGTGTCCCAGGATACTTTTAACTTCTGAGGGGCCTGGAGAGACTTTTCAAGTCAAAAGTCTATTTTTGTTTTAAGTTCTCACACAGTTGTTACATCTCACTTTCATATATTAATTTAAATGGAATTGCATCACTTCCCCCCTCCCTTTCTTCCAACCAGCCCCTTGAAATTGTTTTCCTTGATCTCTACCTTCAACCTGAAGACAGGGTTATCACTGAATCTAGAGTTCTCCTGTACTGCTCATCTGGTTAGCCGGCTTGCTCCCGGGACTCCACGGTCGCTACCTCTTGCATGCTGGGATCACACATGAACCAACGTGCCTACCTGGCTTTTAAGTAGGTTCTGGGGATCCAAGTTCTCTAAGAGCAATTTACCCACTGAACATCTCCCCAGTTCATAAAGCCCTTACTTGACAGTAAGAAACTAGTTTCTATTGTCCTTGTCTGATCACACCTATCTGGAGCCATCT